>BQNB010213195.1:0-10078 GCA_026074375.1 Tanacetum coccineum
TTTCGTCTTCTCTGCTTCAAACGTTTCTCCTTTAAATTAAAAAACATAATACAGCAAATGATCAAAACAAACCGAGTTGATATCTTTTAAACAAACAATTGTACACAGCCGTTCATACCTTATTTTTTACAGCACACAGTTTTTCCTTTGCTTCCACTTGAATATGATCAATCATCAAGAACGATGGACGTGATATGTATGACTGAATAAATCATTTATATATGAGCTACATAGATAAATCAAGTAACTGAATGATCAATACATCCCTAATTAACTTCAAGTAACAGAACAGAAGATGGATATTTTGTGTAACTCTAATTCACACATTTATGTTGTACACATAAGAAAACTCAAACGGTTAAAAGGAAATGGAGAACCTCAACATGTATTAAAAGGAAAACTCATTTTAGTCAATAATAATGGTTCATACAAAAGTAAAAAAAAGAAAAAGATTGAAAAAATGCACCCAACACAGGTGTAGAATTAGAAACTGCAGCACAACTAAAAGAAACAATATATAGTTGTTTATACTGATCTTGAAGGGGTGTGCGTGTGTGGAAGTATTATTTGGGATGGAAGCGTAAATTAGTAGCTTATTCTGCACGCCGAGATCGTTTGCTACGTGACTCAACTACGTGATGTTTTCCTGATCCCTCCGTCACCGAAATCTCAACTTGCTCTTCTTCCCCATTATGACAACTTCTTCCCCATTTGAAAAGAGTAAGTTGAGATTTCAAAAGAAGAGCAAGCTGGCTCCATGTGTTACTCATAGCTGCAATTTTCTTGTTGCTACTCCGCAACTACTTCCCACTCTTGGCCCTCTTTTGCTTGGTCTCCAAGTTGTCCTTTCAAAATTTCAACCTGCAAATATAGCGATACATTAAAAATAAAAATTAAATTTTCTTAGTTTAGGTGAGTTAAATCATTTACATTTTGTTTATTTTCATAAAACCAAACCGTTTCACTCAAAACTAATTACAACCTATACTAAACCTAGAAGCTGAATCATGTTGTGAGTTGATACAAACCTGAACTTATATATAGATACTTTCTATAGGACACATATGTACATATCTGACTTCTCATTTTAAGGTTCATCACGAAGGACATGTCTTTGAAATGCTGCATATTTACTTTAACATACAACGGTAATTCATTATGATTGCCAACAAAGTCACCCCTTATTTTAATACACTGTAGTAATTTTGTATAAGTGTATCGAGTAGTATATTAGGTGCTTGAGTATATATGACTTACCATGGCCCCCGAGGTGTCCAATATACCATTAAGAACTCCATCATCCAGTGTGACCCCATTGGTTTATGTTTAAGGAATCACACACAAACAACGGCCTTCTACCTATTAGTCTCTCTACTACTAATTTTTCGTCAAACCTGCACAACAAAGTGAATCATCAATAAAACTCAAATGCCATGTAAATTCCATATGTACAGATCTCAAAGTTTTGATATATATAGAAGGTTCTCAATTTTACAATTGCACAGTTTCTTCAAAGGCGTGTTTCGTATTGGAAATCAAACACAAACGAAATGGGCTAGAAAAGAAGTATTGATTTTAGTGACAGAACTGATTAAAATTTTTCCGTTAAATGAAATGGATTTAATTACGATAATTTATCTATCTGCTTCATTTCATTTTAAATGTCTTGCTTTTCTCATAGCAAACACGCCTTTATAGAAAAGGGTTTCTTGTACTACCTGTAGACGTCCCTCTAATGATGCAGGATTCAAGTCAAGGGTCTACCGTATGCAACAAATTTAGGAAGCGAGACAAACTATTTTCATTGTAGGATAACTGTTAACTCAGAGAAATGAATGATACTGGTGATCGAATTTAGAGAATCTGGAACATAGGGGATAATGGATTTAAGTTAAATAGGAATACATATAGCTTATTAATTATCATGTTTTTTGATAGTCGCTAAGTTTATACGCAAGAAAAAAATGGCAAGCTAATCGAAGTGTTTAACTATAGGTTAAATGACGAAAAATGCTAGCAACAGTGCTAAAGACAATAATGGGAACTACGTACTGCCAAAAACCCAATATCTCCTAATTTTCAAGGAACAGAAATAAAAGTTCGGCGAGGAAATGGAATAAGATGTTAGCTATCGTAATATGGACGGGGCAGATGCTAACTTTCATAGATAAATAATAACTATATTCAGTAAGGAATATACAATGGCATGCTTCTTATGTCCAAAACTAAATGCTCATGTCTGAATTGTGAGTATCATGTCTTTATGATAAAAGGCTCAAACACGTACACAATAGCAAGACTATTCAAATTTTGTTCTTAACATATCAAATCAGTTATTCTATGGACACGCCAACTAAAACTCGTCAGCCCATGCTGCAACGTTACTATTCGGTGAACTAAACAATCTAATAGAAGATTATCCAAGTTGACATATTTTTAGGTAAATAAACATGTTTAGATACAGTAAAAACTTACCTTTTTTGAGCTTATAATCACATATACAAAATCTGCTACATTAGTATATGTTTTAGTAACGCTTGGCCATTTTCGTAATCACCAATCCCAAACACCAATATGCCAGATTATTGTATGTCAAGCACAACCTACTCACTGTGCTATTCTGCTATATCTTAGCTTAGCTACAAATTCCTTATATTACCTTAATACCCTTCATTAACACGGCATCTAATTTCTTACTCACTAATACAGTTCTATATAAGTCAACAATTCCTGATGTAAACACGCTTGCTGTTCAATCTGTGCAGCATAAAAAACATCTTAAAAACATCTTCAAAGGAAATTACTATCTGAATAACTAACATAAATTATGATACCGTTACTAAAACATACAGTAATGTAGTAATCGAAACCCTTCTTATGCAATGAAAAATCACGTTACTGAATGTAGCAGCCATTTTTCCATTTTTTAACATATCAATATAATAAACATTAAGCATACAGTAATGTGGCAGATATGGGTGTTGAATCCTCTTGAAACATGTCATCTCTTCATTTTTTCTCACATTTAGCAAGTGACAACCAAAACCCAGATCTCAATTTAAGAAGACACACCAATGTACATGAATAGGAAATACGAAATACGAATAGAGCCCGATAATGTGAAGCTATAATGTTTTTTGTCACTTTCAGGAATTTGGTTTGGTAACTAATGCACTTATAAGGTTTAAAGAGTTTGTGTTGCTTACCTATACCAATGAATTGTATATTCTATCTAGTTTTGGGGTCATGTGAAGAGAATCATAATTGAATGGTGAATTATCTCCCACAAAAATCAGGGAACGACACTGCGATCTTGTTAATCCTTCGGTTATATTTGGTCTCTTAAAGATATCAAAAAAGAAAAATATTTAACTTAAATCACTATGTTTTTTTATGCAGGCATATAATTGAGGATTAGCTTAAAAGGCCCTCTTCAAAACAAAATAAGAATTTTAGACTTATACATAGTCACTGACCTAAAAATAGAGCAATTTTAGTATTGACAGAAAGACATACACAAGGATCACGAAAACTTCAGTTAATTGCCTAAAAACCAAAAAATTACCCAAGTAAGCTCATAAGCCAGAAAAATAAGCTTAAACAAACACCCTCTTACTTTCTAATTTAAGTAAGTTCGGTTAACTACTACTTAATATTAGTATGTTAGTCAATTAGTCAAATGACCTCCAATACTACAATTCAACTCCAACTACCTACAAATGTACTTCATCCGTCCCGAAAATACTGATGAGTGATGACTTATCAAATGTTAATGTAACTTCAATTGTCCTAAACTAATTTGACCGCTTAAGTTTTAACCAATTAAAAATTTACAAGAAGTAATAGTTGCATCTTTCGGGCTAAAGTGACTTGTTTTAATAAGCCTTGAATTTTGGCTTATGAGCTTTTTTTGCTTATATTCATAAGCCTCCCATTTTCAGCTATTTTTAAGATTTGTGGCTTATAAGACTTATTACGATTATGAAATACTTATATAAGCACGTAAGACTCAAAATAAGCTGAAATGGCCTTATGAACTAATGCCAAAATCAAATAAGCTTGTTTCGCTTATGGTTTATTTGGTATGGCTTATGTTCTATAAGCTCAATTTTTTTGACTTATTTTGAATCTTTACGCATATATGAGTTTGTTATTTACAATGAGCTTATATAGCCAAAAAGTTCAAAATAATCCAACAAAAAAGAAGTATGAAACTGAACCCCAAAAAAAATAACCTTAAGCTAGTTATATAAGCCGAAACAAAGAGTCTTATCATCTTAAGATAAGCAAATAAGCACTTGAGATAGCAAACCAAAACACATCCCTACTTAATCTTAAAATGCAGCTTACTAAAAGTAAAAAAGTATATATAAAAATAAAAATAAAAAATGAAGTCAAGATTTTTCCCTTGGAGGATCAACTTAACAGATGACAAAGGACCATCCAATGACATTGAAATCTTGTTTGAAACACACCTTTTTGAAATCTTGAAGCCATAATTCAAGATACTTTATATTGTGCAAAGGGGTTTTTGTTATTGTCAAACATAGTTAAATTGCATATAAAGATGCCATTTTTAAAGATAACATTTTGATTTTGGGTTTGTTTTTAAGGGTTTTTGAGATGGGGATAGATGATCAAGATTTTAGCTCAAAGATGATGACATGATTGATTTTTTTTATAACCTGCTTCTTTTTTTACCTATTCAAATTTTATTCATGAAAATGAAAAAGAAAAAAAAACTTAGCACAAGGACTCATAAAAGCCCATACTATGAACGTAACGAACCTGAAACAAAAAAAAACCTTCCGAATAATCCTGAGAAGCCATTCATTCTGCCAATACAATAAAGCAAAGATGTAAATGAGATAGCATGCATATAAATTTACCACTAAAAAAAGCTGAAGCTTTCTATACATAATTAAAATATGTGACTTCTAAACTATGGTTACTGCATAAAAAATTACTTTAACCAATGACCTAAAGTTAATAAATATACACTTATCCTATCAGTAATCATAAAAGAACAGGCTGTTAATTTTTTTTTCCTTGGTTACCTTGCGTTAAATTGAAGTTCGTATAGGTCACATCATGTTCTCGATTACCAATCAAGTAAAATCCAGTTAGGTTTTTTTTATTTTTTTGTGTAATCAATTTTTTAGGTCTCTTTACAAATCGATTCTTCTTCCTGTCACTTCCAGACCACCCGCATCTATGCTTGATTCGTCGCTGCAACAAACACAAACTAATGTTAGTTCTTATTGAAAGCTAATTTGGTTATTAAACCTCCCCTTATAACATACTTATAGGGGGTTTAGCTCACTCAGCTTATTAAAAAAAAACTAAGAAATCAAATTAAATTCCAAATTATTAAAACCTTAGTATAGAAACCCGTTAATCAAACACATAAAATCAATTCAAACTGAAAACTAAAAATTAAATTAAATAAAGTTTGGGGAAAAAGGTAGTAACCTCAAATATAACTGACATTATATATTTGCTCAATGCAAGCAGCAAATGAAAGATCTATGGTTTTGAAAGAGGTGTTTGCAGGTGAGGTTTTGTTGAGAGAGAGAAAGAAGGTGGTATAGCGGTTGGTGCGTGTGTTGAGGTAGATTTTGTTGGAAGACACGTATCAGGGGATAAGGAAGAAGAGAAGACACGTGGGAGGGTTTTGTGAGCGGAGGAAATTGTGAGTGAAGTTTGATACAGTAATAAAAAAAACCCAGATTTTTTTTGTCGGGTCGGTAACGGATTGAAAAAGACCCAAGTCAAGACCGGGTCAGTCCCGGGTTAAAAACAACCGCCAAACAAAAAGTCATGCGGGTTTTCCGGCGGGTCAACCCACGTTTTAATGAGATGCATTTAATGGTGCATTGGGAATCAAATCTTAATCTTTAATATATAAGTATAATATTTGTACAATATTCAAAGCTTGTGTCACACATCTTGAAGCCTCCACAATAAATGTGAGGACTTAATCTTTAAGTATAATAGATATGATAATGCAAAAAATTAACAAAAACATTATTGTTGGAGAGCTTAGTTTTAATACTCTAGTCTTTATGGAGACAACTCTTAATCCATTTGGAAGTGAGCCTAGACAATTGCAAGAAGTTTCGATTGTGTCATATTTTTGTTAACAGACGAATCACCGCCAAGAATCTTCTTAACCCTTGTTGTCTGGTAAAAAGAAAAAAAACAACAGAACACAAGGATTGACTATGACGACGGGTAACAATCAAAGATCAACAGATAGCAAACACGAAGATCTTTAAAACACGTCGACCGGTAATAACGCAAATACTAACGATCGACAATTAGATGACAAACCACGAAGAAACTTTAAACACGTCGACTGGTAACACAATTCGTACCAACGATCGACTAAATAGCAGTAACTTAAACACACGTCGACTGGTAACTTTTCTACCAACGATCGACGTAAGATCAATTATGGTTTCAGGTGGGGTTGTTTTGGAACGGGAAAAAATTATCTTATGGTTTTAGGGATTTAGGGCTGATACCATGTAAGGTATTAATGTTTTCTGTGTTTATTAATCTCATGAGGTGATACATATATATAGTACAAAACCTAATAAATAACACGCGGGCCTTAGCCCATACAAATACTCACTCGGGCCTTTAAGCCATAATAAAACTACGACTAACATGTTCTAGCTTAAGAACCACTGTTTAACATGCTGTAAATATTTTCCTTGAACACCTTTATATTTACATAACTTATTAAGAAAGTTCGCTTTTGTAGAAATTTAGTAGTAAATTTAAACATAAGTTAAGGGATTAAGTGTACGTTTTAATTTAGATTAAGAATGGGTTATAACTAAGCTTAGTTAAACTTGTCACTCTCTTAAGTTTGGTTATATGAGAAGTTTCCTATTTGACTTGGGAAAGGTTTCTACCCCCTCATCTCTATAAGGGGGACGCTAGTTATTAATTATTCTTCCTCGTTGTAATAGCTTGATTAGGTGATTTAATAAAGGTTTGGTACGAGGGTATAACATGTGCATATTTTTTTGGTTCTTTGTAGTCACTCGTGTTTGCTACTTGTGCTCGATACAACTCGCGATCTAGCATTTCGCGATCGAACTTGAGGTTTGTTTTCGTAATTGTACAACACGTGGTATCAAGAACCATACGTCAGTCGTGGTCTCCGAAGATCGAGTGCTAGATCGAGGTTTCGAGTCGTTCAAGGTTTTGAGGTTCGGTCGTTTGTAGCAGCGATTGACGAGAGGTAAAAGAAGGTTTTCACGTAAAGAAAGTGACAAAAGTGTATTTGTTTAATTCTTGCACGTAATCTAACTTTACTACAAAGTTAACAAGAGTGTTCTTTTTTCTTTTATAATAAAAGATCAAGTTTATAGCAACTTTAAAGGTTTCGAGCGGAGGTTGTATTTTTTATCTCCTTCGATTAAATTGAAGGTTTTTATAGTTGTTGCGCCTTTTTGTGGTCCAAGTTTGATCGTAGTTTGTTTGGTATTTAAGTTTATGATCGGGTTGCTTGTTCAAAATCGAGGGTTTAGGGTTATTTTAATTAATTTAATTTGCAAACAGGTTTTTTAGCAACAACGGGTATATTGCACACGGCTTGTGAGGCTTGCCGATAAAGTTGGTTAAGAAACAACTTGACAAGGTTTTTAGCAAGGTTAATGAAGAATGACTAGTTTTATAACTATGTTTGACATCAAAAATTTGATGGAAAAAATGACTTAGGGTTATGGCAAATAAAGATATGTGCTTTAATGGTACAGTAAGGATGTCATGATGCATTAGATACATTACCCGCAAATATGGAAGCAGGAGTAAAAGCTACTTTGATAAAGAAGGCATATAGTACCTTGATTATATGCTTTGGAGACCGTGTTTTACGGAAAGTTACCAAGGAAACAATTGCTGCAGAGATTTGGACGAAGTTGACTAGTCTGTACATGACTAAGTCCTTAGCAAACAAACTGTATCTGAAGAATAAGTTGTACACTTACTATATGAGTCTAGGTCCGAAACTAGATGATCATATAGATGGGTTTAATAAGTTGATACTTGATTTGGCGAATATTGATATCGAGATTGAGGACGAGGATCAAGCACTTATGTTACTTACGTCGTTGCCATCGTCTTATGAAAACTTTGTGAAGACATTGTTGTTTGGGAGGGAATCCTTGACAATAGAGGATGTTCTTGTGACTCTGAATTCAAAGGAGTTGAAGAAAAGAACTGGAGGCATAAAGGAAGAATCTTGTGACGGGTTATATGTTAGGGGAAGGTCAGATCATTCAGGTAAAGCTCATTTTGGTGAAAGTTCGCGGTTTAAGTCAAGGGGTGAAACTGATAAACTTAAGTGATTCATATGTCATTCAGAGGATCATCTAAAGAGAGACTATCCAATGAAGAAGTCAAGTGGGTCCTTCAGAAAGGGTAAGCATGATCAGGATTCTGATTCTTCTAGATGATAAGTGAAACGCCTACTTTGGAGAAGTCTTGGTGGCAGTCGAGAATGATGAGATGATTGAATTGGTAATGGATTCTGGTAGGTCTTATCATATGACACACAAGAGGGATTTATTGTATGACTTTAAGGGTTTTGATGGTGGTTCAGTTCAGTTAGGTGATAACAAGACATGCACTATCAAAACGACAAAGAGAATAAAGATACAGTTGCATGATGGTTCAAGCTTTATACTGGACGATGTCAGGTATGTTCTAGGGTTAAGAAGAAGTTTGATTTCATTGGGTACTCTTGAAAAAGAGGTTATACTATGAAGATGCAGATGGGCAGAATCAAAGTGATCAAAGGTTGTCGGGTTATGATGACTGGGATCAAAAAAGAGAATTATGTGTTTACTTTAGAAGAAAAAGTGATGACTTTTGGTGTACAAAAACATAGGGATTGAAAACAAGTTGGATTCAAACAACTTGGTTATAAACAAGTTGGGTTCAAGCAACTTGGTGTTAAACAAGTTGGGTTCAAACGACTTGGTCTTGATGTTGAAACAGAAGTCCATAGAGTACAGGTTGATAAACGTGTTTGGTTTGAGGTGGAACTGTAGGGAGCTCAAGGGAATCATGAAGCTGAGGTTTTTCAGGTTAGTAACGATGATGATGCAGTGGTTCAAAGATGGCTGGAGGACAAGCAACTTGAAGAAAAGACAAACACGAACTGCTTGGTAAAGGAGCAAGATAATGTACACATTGGCATAAAGGTGGGAGCAAACATTATGGTAACCAGAATACCTGGGCAAGAGGGTGCAGAGGATAATGTTGCTGAAAAAAAGAAAGTGATGGAGTTTATGAAAACTAATCTAAGGAAATTACTAAAGTACAATGCCTGGTCGACAAGGTGGTCCACGGTTCGAGGTTCCAGCATGACGAAAAGATGTTGAGTATCAGTTATGTTTAAGTGTTACTCCTAAGCTGAAAATTGAAAGAATTTAGTAGTGAATTGAAACATAGGTTATGGGGTTAAGTGTACGTTGTAATTTTGATTAGGAATAGTCTATAACTAGGATTAGTTAAGCTTGCCTTTCAAGACAAGGCTCTTTTAAGTTTGGTTATATGAGAAGTTTCTTATTCAAATTATGAGAGGTTTCTACCCTTCATCTCTATAAATAGAGATGAAGGGGGATGCTAGTTATTAATTATTCTTTCTCGTTGTAATAGCTTGACTAGGTGATTCAATAAATGTTTGGTACGAGGGTATAATGTGTGCATATTTTTGTTGGTTCTTTGTAGTCTCTCGTGTTTGCTACTTGTTTTCGATACATCTCGCGATTTACCGTTCCGGGATCGAACTTTGTTGTTGTTGTTGGAATATGTTCATATATGAATTAATATATGTCCGGAATATTTATTTGAACCTAAGGGGACGCACACGTTATACGTAAACAATGTTTAAATAGTGTGTTTAGCAAACGATCGTTAAATGTTAACAAATATTGAATATTAGTCATTTAAAGAGTTAAGGGACTAAATATATAAAACCGAAGAATGAAAGGGTGTGGTTTGACTCTCCTTCTCCTAGGTGGGCTGAAAATATAATCCTAATGGGATTAGGAAAGCC
>BQNB010213197.1:0-10078 GCA_026074375.1 Tanacetum coccineum
GTCGTGATTAGCTATGAGTGGTTGCTCGGCTGTTTGCGCACTTCATTCAATCTACTCACGAGGTGAGTATTCATAGCCCCCTTTTCTATGTTTCTTGGGGTGAAAATGATACTAAATGGTTTGAAATGTTTTAATCGCTGCGAATAATTGTTTTCTTGCTTTTGGACGATACTTGATATTATATGGCTTATGTGTATGTATTGTTGGATCGGAGAGGTACGCCTACCTCATGTTGTGTGGTTATTTGGATCAGAGAGGTACGCCTACCTCATGCTGTGTGGTTATTTGGATCGGAGAGGTACGCCTACCTCATGTTGTGTGGTTATTTGGATCGGAGAGGTACGCCTACCTCATGATGTGTGGTTATTTGGATCAGAGAGGTACGCCTACCTCATGCTGTGTGGTTATTTGGATCGGAGAGGTATGTCTACCTCATGATGTGTGGTTATTTGGATCAGAGAGGTACGCCTACCATGATTATTTAGATCGGAGAGGTACGCCTACCTCGTGTTGTGTGGTTATTTGGATCGGAGGGGTCCGCCTACCCCATACTGTGTGGTACATTCTAGGTGAGTTTAGTTGCTTGTAGTGCCAGTGCTAATCTAAGCCCGATTGTGTGATCATCTGTGTGATGATTTAATTGCTTGCATTTGTGTGTGATTTCATGTATGTCCTAATGGTTATGATTCGCAGCAAGAGTAAGTAATTGTGTTAAACCTATAAATCTCACCAACATTATGTTGACGTTTAAAGTATCATTTTCAGGTGAGCCTAGTGAAGTTGTGGAAGTTATGATGTGTGGCTAGCGAGACCTTATGATCTTGCATATGGAGTCTTTCTTTCTAGAGTTCTTATTTCATACTTTCGTAATTTGAATACTTTGTATTATGATGATGTTATCTTTGGGATTTATTATGTTTATGTATTGTTGTGTTGCGATTAACCTCAATACAAGACTCCTTTTGTGTTAGGTGTCGTCATAACACTTTGGTTTTAAATTTGATTGCATTCTAGTTATTCTCTATTGTTGACATCAATGTGCTGTGATGATGCCTATCTTGTTATGCCTCGCGTTTCCGTCTTGGCGGGGTGTGACAACAATAATCTATGAAAGGAAAGAGAGAAAGATGGTTGGACACTTCTAGTGAGAGAAAGAAAAATATAATGCATAAACTTGTGAAATGAACCAACACCCTCTCCATATAAGGAGAGGGTACTTATAGTCTTACAAGGGGGCCGTTTATTGGCTTGTTTCTCATGGATTTGGCTCGGTTAGCTTAATGTTTATCAAACGATTAACTACGAGCTACGAAATACATATTAGGAGTGACCGAGACTTTTTTGTATTTCTAACATTATGTTTGTCAGTGTTTGTTATGTATGTGTGTTACATGTTTTGTTTTGAGTCATGTGCGTATATATGATAAAAAAAATTAAAATCTAAAAAAAGAGTTTTTCATATGTACTTTCTTTAGTTCTTAGTATTTTGTGTTTGTCTCTGTCTGTGATATGTTTATATATGTGATTTAACTAATAAAGTGTGATAAAAATATAAAATTGTTTTATGTCGTAATAAAACCACCGCACTAGTGTTTGTGTGCGGCGTACTTTTGTTAAATATTTCCCGCGCTAGTATTTTTGAATATTTGAAAAATAATAAAAAAATTAGACTCGATGTAGTCGCACTTTCTTTTGAATGTGATGCACTTCTGGTATGTCAAAAAAATAGTTTTGTTAATTATTTGTTTTATACTTTATATAATTATTCTGTGTTTGATTTGTGTCTGTTATAAAAAAACTCAAAAATATATGTTTTCTTCTCTATATGTGATTTTCTTTGTTAGTAGTTATAAGTTTTCATACCATTAATAATAATTATGTTCTTGATATGTATTTGTCTTAAAGAAAAAAGAAAAAACCAAAAAGATTTTATTTTCGCCTTTATTTTTTGCTTTCGTATGTGTTATGAATGTTTAAATACTAATAATTATATTTTCCTTCTTATATTATTTTTTCTTTCGTAATGTTTTATGTGTGCTTGTTTTTACTAAATTATAAATAAATATTTTTAAAAGGGAAATAAAAAATATCTAAAATGAAAAACTTTGCAGTTTGATAAGTGTAATGTGCATAGGCCCGTGTATTTCTTATTCGATTTCTGTAATATAAAAAAATATTTTGGACTTTGTGGGTGTGTTCGCTGAAAACCCTCACGAGACTATAACTCGTCCACTTGGGATACCGAGTGGTTTAAAGGCTTGTTGCATATGCTAAATGCAACCGTGTTGCCTACGAAAGTGCGCTTTAGTATTTTACGGTTTCTGTAGTTTTTTTATTTTGCAGATTTAATAAATAGGTGGTGCTCGGATTTGGGGATGGCATTTTACACATGTGGACATATATATATTTGGATCGGTATAATATATATGGCTGAATTCATACGCTTACGCTGGCATTCTGTTTGGCGCCATATCTTTCAGAATTCAACCGAGCACTTATGAGCCCCGGGAAGTTTCGTTTCTCTTATATTTATTTTTTCCATTTTCTTACTTTTAAGTTATTTTCTAATTACGCATATTGCTAAACTTAAGTGTGGGGGAAAATGAATTGGAAAATCAGACTCATTATTAATTTTTAACTTTTGTAGCCCTCGGTAATCTGAAAACTTTATTTTTATTTTTTGTCACTTAGGTTAATATATTAGAATAAAACGTAGTAAATAAATTTAGTTTTTGAAACTGGAGATGTGTCCCGATTGATAAAGCAGATCTGAGTCGGGATCGATGACATTAATTGTGCATTTATAACCATCCAGTAAATATGTGAGGATTTTGAGCCTATTATTATTAGCATACATCTTTTATGCTTAATTCCTTTATTTATGAGTGTGCTGGTGATTTATTGATGCTAGAACTTGTGCTTGACAATCATTACAAGACCACAGTGAGATCATGTTCGCATGATATAGGTATTTTTAAGTGATAAAGAAGCAACTTAGGATTTAAACCAAATTAGCCATTCCATTTAACATTATTTATTCTTTTAGCTAATTACACTAATTAGCTAACCACCCAAATAAAACCCTTCTGTAGCACTCATCTTTAGTGCTAGATACTACTACTTTAACCGCAGAGCCATTCTACTCATTTCTCTCATCCACAAAAATATAAAAATACAAAAATATATAACCTTTAGCCTAGCCTTACCCCTTGTCAAAAGTCTAAACGGTTGGTTGCTAGTTGCGTGGTATGATTGCTTGATTTTTGCTTATAGTTTGTTCACACTTTGTTATGAGTGTTGTGCCATTTTGACGAAGATGAAGATGCGCGCCTTCATATTGGAATTTTTTGCGGTGTATGCTTAAACTAAGTGTGGGGGGATTGTTAGTTATGTGAAATGAAAAAAAAAGTGTGTGAAAAAAATGAAAAAAAGAGAATAAGAGAGAAAAAAAAGTGATGAAGTATGAATAAAAGTTGATGTGTTGATGTGTTGGCTACTTGTGAGGCATATTGTTATATCATTTGTACGAGTTCGAGGTTGTGTTGTCTGATTACCTCAAAGGTTTGTGGATTGTCATAAGTAGCAACATTGATTTCTTGGACTTATCGACATGTATTTTAATTATAAAATCAATTCGAGTATATATTTCCCGTATCTTATTCACACCCTTATTATCCCTTAGACTGTACATTACAACCGAATAAAGTCCTCTTTTGATATTTATACGTGGTTCTTACGCCATGTCGGTGCAGTTTTGTTTTTTGCACAAGCCTATGCTAACTTAATGAATCATGTCTGAGCAATTGAGTACGATTTCCTTGTTATCCTCTATTACATCATATACGAGTGTTTGAGTGAATTATATTTTTCCTTATTCGTGAGGTGCTTAGTCATGTTAAAACAACTTAAGAATCATTAGGTATTGTCAAACATATTTGTTTTCATAAATTAAAACTTCAAAAATATTTTTAATAATTATGTTTTTGTTTTATAAAAATTATTTCTTTCTTTATTTTGCTTGAGGACAAACAAACCATTAAGCGTGGGGGTGTTTGCGCCTTTTGCGCTTATTTATAATAAAAACAACAATATTTTTGATATTTTCAAAAAAAATTAAAATTTTCAATTTTCCCTTATTTTGTCACCTAGGAACTTGTTTCTAAATTTTTTCTTGGATTTGCTTGATGGCAAGCAAAGTTTAAGTGTGGGGGATTTGATAACACTTATTTTATACATATTTCTATATGTGTTATCTATGCATTATATGTATATGTATATGTATATGTATATGTATATGTATATATTGGTTAATTATAAGAACTTTCGATACTTAATAGACTATATTTACTATTGTAGGTTCATTGTACGTGTTGTGGAAAGAAACGGAAGGAAACACGAAGAATTGGAACTTAAACGAATAAATAACTCAAGTTAAAGATCTCCTAACACCTGTCCACTGTTTTGGCCATAACTTGAGCATACAAACTCGGATTGACTTGATTCAATAGCTCACGCGACGGGAAAAGAATTATCTACAACTTTCGTTTTTGGTCCAAGAGCTGAAAATGTAGTTAAGTACGCCGGTTTTACAATAAAGTGCGGCACACTTTTCATTAAGCCTAAGTACGCGCACAAATAAGTTTGTGCGCCGCACTTTCTGTTTGATCTGCTATTAATGCGAAATTGCTCCCAAAAACCAATCATTTACACCCTAACTTGGTCTCCAAGTGTTAGAAAACCATAAATAGACCCCCTTTGGTGTCTGGAACCTCATATCATACACACATTATCAATAATCTAATTTGGATTGGTGAAGACCCTTGGATCCTATGATCCAAACACCCCTTTATCTCGCCATGATACCACCACCATCACCACCCCGACTCACTAATGTTTCACCATTATTTCCAGACATCATAACTCATGTACATACAACCTTAACATATATAATCTTGATACTTAGAGGATTCATACCAAATCCTTTTAATTCACTATATTAAACCCGTTACTAAATACATCATTTGGCAACGTGTTACTGAATCACTAGAGGGTTCGTGACAGATTATCGGGGCATCTCAGTAGGTTTAGGATGTTGGTTATATAAGGAAGCAATGGGTTTTGGTTTGGTGCTTGTTACTAGTTCGAATATCGGTTTTGGTACTTTGTTCTCATATATTAGATATGTGAAACATGATATAATATTTGGATGATTTTGCTATGACTTGTGAATATATATGCTTATGAATTCGATGTTATCTTTTCTTGGATCATTGTTTATCTTTTTGTATATCACTGCATTTGAAATAGGCTTGAAGGGTTAATAGTCTTGATGTATTTTGAACCGTTTGTCTACGACGTGTCAATATCATACTTGTGAGAATTGTGTGGTAAATTGATAAACAAACCAGGTAGAATGATGTTTAAGACCCTTCCTTATGTTGACCGACCGGGTTGGAAGGAATTCATATTTATGGATATTTGATATTAACCATTCCTAATGCACTCGTAATGATGTAGTATATAGGCCGAAAGAAATCTATGTTATAATTGGTAGATATGCTTGTTATGATGATTACATGTCATATATGACTTGTATGCTTTGTTTATATAAAGTTTTGCTCTATCTCTATCTATTATGTTATGTGGATCATAAGTTGTTTGTTGTTTTACTTTACACACGTTTCGGCTATTTGATCCGTGACAATCAATTGACTTTGTTACTAGATAAATAATCTGTGAATTGCTACAAATCCCGAAGAAAGACCTGGACTTACCTAATACTATATTACACTTGATAGGGTATATTTTCCCGAATGTTGTGTTTTTAGTAAATTGACCAGTATTTCTAGTATTATAAATTTAAAACTTGTAAACACACATCAGTGTTGAGAGCCGTCAATTCACACCGACCAATTGATCAAGTCACGGAGGTTCTTTGGGTAGTTCATGATGCTTCACAAAATCGAGATGTTAACCAAATATCAAATGATATCGTGCCTCTAACTGAAATATGTTGAGATGTTTCAAGATGAACAACACATAATGTGGATCTAGCTATATCCCGATTCTATGGGAGTCAAGGTAGCCACGGGTAGGCAAGCGCTTTAAGCAAAGGTGCCAAGAGCGGAGTTTTTTTTTTTTTTTGAACGGCAACTTTATTAGAAACACTAGCAAGAAGCTAGACAATTACAAAGAAATCAAATATATCTCTTATCTACTCATGTATCATTCTTGAATCACAAGTTGCTTTTTCGGATGATTTAGTTTTCGCTAAAGAAATTGCTAAAGAAAAACGAACGCGGAACATAAATTTGAATGACAAAACGAGTTATTTGTAGAAATAGAAAATATGATGATGATGTTGACAATGAAACTATAAAAACGGGTGAAGTGAATTTTAAAATCATTTTTTCTTATATATTGCAGATGAAGCGATTTCATCAAAATATGATCAATTTAGATTAAGGTATCTTTAGTTTACTATTTGATATTGAAAATTTAAAATCCTTAGATAATACAAGCTAAAAATGTAGTCGTTTAAACCTTAAACGGTCTTTAAGCCATATTATAACAATTGTTTAGGTATTAACATAATAGATCTATTTTTGAAACTAAAAGTTTTATGAGAGGCTACATATGTGAAAAATTGATACATCGATTGATATATTTAATCAAATTATAAATTTAAACTCTTTCTATAATACTTATATCTCGTATAGAATAACGTTAATCATTTCAGTAACAATTTTTTCATCAGATGAGAGTATTTCAAAGGTAAAGCTAATTAAAAGTTATCAGCGATCTAAAGTGTCACTAAAAGCTTAGATTTATTGACTTAATTATCAATTGTAAAAGAAATATTATACTATATTGATTTCGAGAAACTACTATAAGGTTTTTAACATCAAAAACTTGATTTTTTTATGATAACTATTTTTCGATATAAAAAAAAAAAAAAAGATAACTTTGATAAAAGGGTCTCGTCTTAGTATTTCGCTTTAGGCCTCCGAGAAGGTTGAGCCGCCCCTGAATGTACATGTGGTACATGCATGTGCATAGACCATTTCTTCATTATCTGTTTTAATTTTAATGTATGCACTCAGTGTCACAGTTTTTCATTGGATTAATCTTCGAGTATATACATCGTAAGACAGTTCATCATAGTATATACATCGTAAACCAGTTCATCATCATCTAAGTTGATCATATACGTAAAACACTTTTGTTAGAAAATAAATGTGAATATAAAACAAGTTTAAAAAAATGGTAGATGAATTATTGGATTAATGACTAACCAATTATATCTCAGATATAACAACAAATAACTTCTACCTCAAAGTCTTCATTATTTCATGAGACACCACTGCTAACTAAATTATTTTACATCCAAAACCCATTAAACATTCCGTTCCAAAAAAACATAAACATATTATTAATTTTTGTAACCAAAATATGGATTTAAAGTAACCATATAAGGCTTTAGATACTACAACACGCCTAACTGGGAATCGTTTGGCTTGGTTCATGATTTCTTACTTCAAAATCATTCATTTTATTATAATTAATTAAATGCTATGATAACTAAAAAAATAAGTACAAACCGGTTATTGTTTTACAATGAAAATTTAGAGCATCCACTATGGTGGACCTTTTAAAAGGTCTAAACATTTATAAAATCATTAATTTACAAAGCTTTTGATTTTATAAACCTTGATGCACTATGGTTTACAACTACACATGCATTAAATTGTGAAAAGGTCCAAGATCTTAGACCTCTTCATTCCACATGGACATAAAACATCAACTCACTATGGTTAAAACAAAGTATAAATTTTTTCAAGTGTTTTAAACCTTTTCTTGAAATGACCATAATGGATGCCGTACCTACATAACTACGTATATCTACTAATCATGGTGGTGACAATTTTTAACAAGGACGTCTAGGGTTTTGAACGAAATAGGACATCGAAAACGACCCGGGAAATCATACTTTCTGGTAAAGATACGTATACTATATATTATATATATATTTTAAAGAGTGAAATTTCTTTAGGGAATTTTTTTAATTGCTCTTATTGAGATATATATTATTAGTGTATATTATAGCCGTATCAGTTGGCGTTTATCTTTCGGAACCGGTTTTCTCACACGGACAACTTTACGTTGCCCTTTCAAGAGGAATTTCACGTCACACAACAAAAGTATTAGTAAATCCTACGAAGTAGTTTAATGTCAACAGAGTTTACACATCAAACGTGGTGTATCGAGAGGTTTTAGTGATGACTAACACACGTTAGCAGTCATTTTATTTTGTTTAAAAGAACTTCTATAATAAATTATTTTTCTTTTTCAATAACGAATACCATTGAAAATTTCATGCTTTACTCTTTTATATCATGTATGCCTAATTGACTTTTACATCAAACAAATTCTCATATTCCTACTAATTGTGATAACCTGTTTAAGACATTCAACTAGTTTTATAAAACAGAATGATAGAAGCCACATTGCTCATTCAAAAACTGCTAAAAAATTGTTCATACTTCCAATTGACCAATAAGCAATCATTAATCTTTTATATAATAAAAGAATTACATCATTTCGGAGTTTTCCATCAAATTGAATCATATGAATTTAAAAATTAGACCAATCAGAACGCTTGATTTTGCCACGTAGGCAAAATCGTGTGATCTGATTGGTTAATAAAAAGTCAAAATTAAATCGATTTGGTCAAAATTAAAAATTTGTGGTGGAGAAATATGATGGAGAAAAAAAAACACATAAAAATATATGTGTCAAATTTGTGAAGAAAAAAGTTGAAAAAGAAGAGATAATTTATAAAATTTAGTGATTTTTAATTTTAAATAAATTATATGGAGTTAAGTGTAAATTTATAAATTTACATGTTTTATTATAACTTTAAAAAATAAACAAATAACCCCTTAAACTTTATACCCGTACACTTTATATTTTAAAATACTACAAACGTAAACAATTTTTTACTTTCAAACAAAGATTTAACAGTATCTAATCACATCCCAAATCTACCCGAAGACTTTTTGATGGATTTTTCATTGTCGGTCTGAAATCATGTTGTACAACCAAATAGAAAAACAGTGAAGCACATAAAATATCATAAATTAATAAAAAGGGTTTTCTAGCTATTCATTGATGTGTTCGGAAGAATTGCAATTTACTTTTCTTTTGGTGTAATACGTACTAAAATTCTAACATTTAAATTTCTCAAAAAGTCTTTATTCCATTGACATGTATGTATGCCTATAAATCATATATAACAATCTAGGCTACTTTTATATCTTAAAAAAGTGTTGGTGACGGAAAAATAGGTAAAACTCTTTTTATATTTGTATATGTATTAAAGATATACAATAGGTAAATCTTTGTTTGACCAAAACATATTGTATGTACGAAACATAATACTTATTTGAGTTTTTTTAGCTTTCTATATTCTATAAATATTGACGATTTTGATTACTCAACTTGATGCTTTTAAATTCAATTGTGAAGCTAAATTTTTACATGTTTTAACACAAAGTGTGACCATTAATCTTAAGTATAGCTGACTCAATAATGCAACTAGAATCATAAAACATATACAATATCAACTGCACACCCAACGGTAAGATAATCAGCCTTTCAAATTGGAGGTAAATGGTTCGAATATAACGAGGACAAAATTAATCCCCTTGTGGCCTCGAAGGTTCATATGAGCCGACTTCGGGCTACCTAAAAGAGCAGTTTTGTAGAGATTAGTCGGCTCACAATGTCGAGTTAGTTAACAGGTCAATTAAAAGAAAAAAAAATAGTAATTATCCTCAAGTTCATATAATATATAAAAGATATGAATCTATTCTCTTCATATAATTTCGATAATACTCTATAACATAACTTATAAAACAAAATAAAAATAAAAATCATACGTGTAAAAAAAACATATTGTCTAAGCCCCGTGCGTGCACGGGCATTAAAACTAGTAAGAACCTAAGCAATAAAACCACATTCAAACACTATTTTCCATACCAGAATATGTTTTAGCTGATAATTTAATCTATAATTA
>BQNB010213198.1:0-10078 GCA_026074375.1 Tanacetum coccineum
ACCACTAACAACCCATTTAGCAACCTCCATAGAACCCAGTTAGTAGCAAACCGAACACCCTGGTCAGTAGCCAAACACCCTTAACAGCAGTGAACCAAACACCATGACTACGACATACAAAACAACCATGGTAACATAAACCAAACACCCCTCAACCCCATGACAACAACACTGATGATATATTTCTTGATTCCCCATGTAAATGCTAATTTAGGTACAGTTCGTAGTCTGTTATACTTGGTTAGTATAGGATGTGTGGTGATGTATGGTCATGTTAATGCTTGCTAATGTATTGAGTAGCTTTTTAATCTGACCTCTAATCAATATTTGGTTACCCTTTGCATTTATCAGCAAGACGAAAACACAAGTCAGGTTCTTTTTTATGTTTTGTTATATGCAACTCTTTGGGTTTAGATTTTTCTTTAATGATTTCATGATGTAATACTTTGATCAGGTTTTAGTATTTGTTTTAGCAGATTGAAAAGACATCTAATCTGAGTGCGTCGACACAACCAGTTTCTGTTCATATAAACCTTTTTATCCACCGTTAATAATCGTAATTTCTATTTTTGAACATTCTGAACTTGCTATGAAGGATGCATCCGTGATATGCATATGGGTGTCGGTATCAAAAGTTGAAACATTAGTTTGGCTGGGTTTTCCATCCGTTTGTCATTTTATGTTTATTTTTTTTAGAATCTGACATCATCTTGGGGATGCAGGTCTGTCATTAAAGTCCGAAACGGATTAACATTCTTAGGCTGATTGTCATCCAAATTGAGGTATTTTCCATAAGAAAAAGGACAAGCTCATTCATAAAGGTTATTCTAGGCTTATCATGTTATTTTTTTATTTTATTTTTTTAGAATCTGACATCATCTTCAGGATGCAGGTCTGTCATTGATGTTCGAAACGGATTAACCTTCTTTGACTGATTGTCATCCGAATTGAGGTATTTGCCATAAGAAAAAAGGACAAGCTTATTTACAAAGGTTATTCTAGGCTTATGATGTTACTTTTTTTATTTTGTTATTTTTTTGAAGGAACTCGACAAAGCTTTAGAGCCTTACCAGGAGGGTTTAAACACGACCCTTAAAACCCAGAATTGCTAGAGGGCGTGATGAGGTATGATTACAATACTTATTCTCTAAATGATGCTCACTTTATTTTTATTATAGTTTTAGCAAGTTTTGCTCTGTCTGAAACTAAATAAGTTCGAGACAAGTTTAACCACTGATAGGTAAAAGTATAGATTCAACATTCTAAAAAGTACAGTTGAATAGGTCAAAAGCATAGATTGAAATTTTAAGGATTAACCTCCTATTTTCAAAGATATATATTACTAGGGACATAATACCGTCTTTGGAATCATCAAAAAGTGTAAACGTTTTTAACAAAAAGGGTCTTGGATCAACCTGACCCATACAAAAGATAACTCATGCTGACCAATAACAACACACCAAACCCGCCCAACCTATTTTGCCACCTATGGCTGTATTTTCAATAAACTAAAGACACAACCATCCATGTGGCGCTTCTTGGACTCTGAAGCACTCTTATAATGTAAAAAGTGCTTCACATGCCTATTGTTCATCTTCTTTATGGTCTGTGTGTCCCCAAAGAGATCTAAAAACTGCAGAATAAACGGCCATGATGTCTGCTTAAAACAGTTTACAAGTATTTTGGAGTGAGAATGATGCTTGTTGTAGTGTTAAAATGTTTTAAGCTTGTTGTAGTTATGTGTATTGGATCGTGGGCACGTTTCGTCCCGTTGTGTTGCGATATGATATGTTTGGTATTGTAGATCCCAATATGCAAAACGAGGTGTGACGGTGGTAAGACTACGTGAGCTAATATGAGGCCATGTAGCGCACATATGTAGTTGGAATGATTGTGGATCGTGGGCACGTTCCATCCCATTGTTGTTAATTGTTGTCATGAATTGTTTTGGTAATTGCAGCAGCTAAATGAAAGTTTATTTTGGATATTGTTGTATGTCGTAAACCTATGATTCTTGCTCAACTTTAGGTTGACGTTTTAAGAATCATTTTCAGGTGAGCTTAATGGTGTTAAGATAGAGCGAAGTGGCTAGAAGAGACCGTAGGATGCTTGGAGTTTATTTATGCTTTCTGTTTTAATAAATGCGTTTGAATGAATTGTTTGGATTATGTTTTTACATGTCATTTATTGACGAGACCTCTTTCTCATTAATAAAGATACCATTAGGTTTTGGGTATTGGTATGACACTTTGTGTCTTTGCTTTACTTTAGTTTTCATTTTAGTATTCTCTATATAGACACCATGTGCTGTGATGATATCCATTCTTGTTTACGCCTTGCGTTTCCGCCTTGGCGGGGTGTGATAATGCCAACATGTTTACTTCCGTTTCCCACTCATCATGTCCTTGAGAGCTTGTCTAATTGATCTTAACCCCTCCCGATGAGAAACTCATTGTTGAGTTTGAAGGTTTATGGTTTCGGAGATGTGAGTGTTTAAGTATTAACTTTCACGAGTAGTGTTTTGATGGACTCTAGAAACAGCATTGGACGAGGAAGAGACATTTTGACAGGGAGAAGAAGAGTTAGAATGAAACGATTCTACATCATTTTCATCAATGGTGTCGTCCAACGGATGAGATGAGGATGGACGATTTAGAGTGGTGGCACTAGTACAAAAAGTGGATTTGGCTACACCAAAAAAGTGTGACAATATACATATAGTCACGCATGCGTTTTTGAATGTGTGTGATAAAAGGTCGCGCGGCCGTAGGGTGTTTATGGTCACATTTTTGAGTTAGTGTCCGTATCCATTAAAAAACAGTGACCAAAAGTGTTAATAAGTGTGACCGTAAACATTGTACAAGCACACAAAGCATGTTTTTTTAGGTATTTAGTCCCATACAATTAAGCATAAAGTGTCCAAAAGTGTTAATAAGTGTGACCATATGCTGTTTAAAGTGAAGAAATGTGTATTTTGTGTGACTATTGTTCATCCAATGGCCACATGAATTTTATGTTTGTGTGACCTTTTGTACTATTTAGTTACACAAAGCATGTTTTTTAGGTATTTAGTCACATACATGTAAGCATAAAGTGGTCAAAAGTGTTAATAAGTGTGACCATATGCTGTTTAAAGTGAAGAAATGTGTATTTTGTGTGACTATTGATCATCCAATGGCCACATGAATTTTATGTTTGTGTGGCCTTTTGTAATATTTAGTCACACAAAGCATGTTTGTTTTTGGTATTTAGTCACATACAATTAAGCATAAAGTGGCTAAAAGTGTTAATAAGTGTGACCATATGCTGTTTAAAGTGAAGAAATGTGTATTTTGTGTGACTATTGATTATCCAATGGCCACATGAATTTTATGTTTGTGTGGCCTTTTGTAATATTTAGTCACACAAAGCATGTTTGTTTTGGGTATTTAGTCACATACAATTAAGCATAAAGTGGCCAAAAGTATTAATAAGTGTGACCATATGCTGTTTAAAGTGAAGAAATGTGTATTTTGTGTGACTATTGTTCATCCAATGGCCACATCAATTTTATGTTTGTGTGGCCTTTTGTAATATTTAGTCACATAAAGCATGTTTTTTTGGGTATTTAGTCACATACAATTAAGCATAAAGTGGCCAAAAGTGTTAATAAGTGTGACCATATGTTGTTTAAAGTGAAGAAATGTGTATTTTGTGTGACTATTGTTCATCCAATGGCCACATCAATTTTATGTTTGTGTGGCCTTTTGTAATATTTAGTCACACAAAGCATGTTTGTTTTGGGTATTTAGTCACATACAATTAAGCATAAAGTGGCCAAAAGTGTTAATAAGTGTGACCATATGCTGTTTAAAGTGAAGAAATGTGTATTTTGTGTGACTATTGATCATCCAATGGCCACATGAATTTTATGTTTTTGTGGCCTTTTATAATATTTAGTCATACAAAACATGTTTGTTTTGGGTATTTAGTCACATACAATTAAGCATAAAGTGGCCAAAAGTGTTAATAAGTGTGACCATATGCTGTTTAAAGTGAAGAAATGTGTATTTTGTGTGACTGTTGTTCATCCAATGGCCACATCAATTTTATGTTTTTGTGGCCTTTTGTATTATTTAGTCACACAAAGAATTAAGCAAACAGTGACCAAAAGTGTTAATAAGTGTGACCATATGCATCTTTTAATCATATTTAAGAAATCAATATATTTTAAAACAAATTCAAATATAATAAAACTGGAATGTATATAACTGAACCAAATATAAAATTGTAATGTCGTACATAATAAAATTTTCAATAATTTAAGGACTTCCGAAGACTCTTCTTCTTAGCTTGTCTTTGCATTGCATCACTAGAGACGTAAAAGTTTTTGCCCTTCGTTTGTATTTTAGGTGCAGTTTTGTTCTCAACATTCATTTGTATGGTACTTGGAGGTGTTGACTGTAGGAAACAAAAGCCGCGTGTATCAAACACTCAATTAAATATGAAGAATTATATATATGTAGGTTGATAAAACACAGGTATGTACTTTTGGATCGAAAACCACTTGATCCTTTGGCCATGCAAAAAAACCACCTACTGCTTCCTTAACCGTTTTGAAACCATTATTTCCTACATCCGGTATGCATGCTGCATCCACTAAAGATTTATCAACTGACACTTTGTAGCAATCCTTTGGGAGTTCTTTGTTATGAAGTATTTGTTTTCCATCAGTCTTGTATACGGTACCCAAAGCAATAATAGTTCATTTCTTAAAGTGCCACAGTTTGAACTTAATTGCCTAAAAAAATGATTTGTTGCATGTATGTATTAGAAATTAATTAAACTAAAGAATATATGAACATGTTGAAATACATACTTGTGGTAGTACTAGTAGTGGAGACACATTTTCTTGTTATTCAGAATCTTGAAGTGAAGAATCCTTTCGTATTGATCTAGTCATTTTCTTAGATCCGACAGATTTAACAGTTTCACAGGGGGGTGTTTTATTACTTACCCTTGTTTCTATTTCCTTTTCCAAAGTTGCAAGTCCATTAGACTTTTGAATACTCGCGTTATTCTCACATCCAACAACATTTGTTCCGCCCTCCTCATCAGCGCTGCTATTTATAGGATTAATGTCCACCGGAGACACCTGCAATATAAATTAAGAAATGCATAGAGTCATTAGTTTAGGATCAGTGCCTGCTATCTATAGTGTTGGGATTAAAAGTATTCTTGATGCTGTTTGGATTACTGTTGCTCATGTTTGAAGTTAATGCTGCTTGGTTGATTTAATGCTGCTAGTGAACTTCAAAAAAAAATATGCCAAGTTTTTACTACTGGTAGTACAAAGTTAGTACTGCTAGTGAATATATTAGTACTGCTCATGGTTAAGATTGCTCAGAGAAGTTAATGTTGCTAAAGAAGTTAATACTGCTAGTGTATAAGTTAGTACTGCTTGTTAGTTAGTACTACTTAGTGTATAAGTTAGTGTTGTTATTGTTAATTAGAAAATGAAATTGTTAACAACATAAAAAAATGTCTTACATTTGGTGGTGTCAATTGAGTTGACATGACTGCGATTGCTGTAACACCCCCAAAAATCAGGACAACGCAGCGGAATGGTAGCATTGGGGTGCTACTTCAGGGCACAAAACACAAGTCAATAGTTATTTTTCTTGACGTTCGCGTCTCTCATTATCAAGTTGACTTTGAAGTAACAAAATTCTTTCATCAGATGCTTGTCTGCTTCGAGGAAGATTAAAATACCTCTTGTATGAGAACTCCCACTTCCAACTTCCTCATGGGCTTAACCTCCCTTTCAACCTAATACAATTTTCATGGCATCAGTGCCATGATCAACCTTCAAGGTTCCTTCTTTGATCTTGTCCTCAGTTTCTTTTTGCACACACAATATGGGAAATAGGTTATTATACGAAAATGAACATAATAATAAAATTTGCAGTCAAACTTACAAGAATTTCGTCCCCACGATCTAAATCTCATCATCTGGAAATCTCCGTCTCTTTTTACCTACCTTTCAACCACATGTAACCACGCGGGGACTCATCTGTTCAATTTTCTCTTTTTTTTTTCTATCTTATAAACATCAAATACATACACATTGATAAGTGTAAAATACACATATCCGTTAATACCTAAAATAACCCAATTAAACCCAAAACAGACCAAAAATGGCAACAATATGCTTGTATTTGTGTTTTGTGTGTGCAGGTACGGATATATCAAAAATCACAAGAAAACAGTAAAAAAACGGGCAAGCACGAATACGAGAATCAGAAGAGTACAAAAAGAAGCCAAAGATTCAAAGCCGAAGCCAGAAATGTCAAGCCCTCAGTCAAAATGGTCAAATCATGGTCAACAAAAGTCAACAAGACCAAAAAATATTCCATTTAAGCCCCTCAACTTTCAGAAAAGTTCATAAATGGTCCCTAAGCCTAATTGGGCCTCACCCGGATCAATAAGCCCAAAATCCTAGCCCATTATCTTCTCTCTAAACCACAAGGGCCAATTTTGCAATTTCTAAAACTAGTTTATAACTAGAAAATGAGAAAACAAAGAAAGGGACTAAAAATGACAAGAGGCCAAAGTTCAAACTGTTTTTACTCGTTCAGTTATAAACTTAGGCGCCAAAGTCCCATTTACTGTTCATCATCACTTTCATTTCACTAGCTAGGGTAAAACAAAGGGCTTTTTGAAATTGAGGGGCAAGAAAGTCTATTCAAGTGCTCTACAACCAAATGGCAGGGATAGTTCAGTCAAATCAAGAGCAATCATTGGTCTACTCAAGCATAGAGCACACGCAGCTATGAAAGAAACACAAAGAGGCGTGGGTTTTGCACTAAACACACTCACACAAGATTATTATCATTTTTCCTATGATAACAACTCGACTACTGGCATATGCATCACTAAAACTAGTTTTGCAATTTCTGAAACTAGTTTATTCAAGAGCTCACTAACAAGATTACAAGGACAAATTAGTCTAATCAAGGGAATTTACTAGCTCACTCTCAAGCTCAAGGCACGTATGACGAGGAGAAGCACACAAGGTGTGTGGGTTTTGCACTAAAGCCTCTCATAGAAGTCACACAATATAGTTTTTAAGCTTAATGTAATTTTTATATCAGTTGTAATTTCTTTTAAGTAATGTAATTAAGCTCTTTTTAATGAAATTTAGTTTAAGTCAGTCATAAGCTCTCTTTTCTCTTTATTCATAAGCTCTCTTAATAAGCCAAATTGTCTCAATAAGCTAATAAGCTCTTTCAGTCTATAAGCTGAAATAGAGCTTATTTAATTCAAAATTAATCATACCTAAACCTTAAATCAGTTAAAATGGACTACATTGGATTTGAGCTTATTTAGAAGAGAGATCAATCCTGGAAGGATCTCTATGGACTTAACTCCTAGCTTATTAATAAGCTAGGAGAGCTTGAAGCTGCCAATTTGGATCCTCTTGTTTAGCTAGAGGTTGAGTAAGTTTCCTTTTTAGATTACTTGTATTTCATAATTTAGCCTAATTAGTTATAGCATAATTTCTTCTTAGATCTGCTTGTTTGCTTAAATAACTAGCTTATATGTGCTTATCTCTTATTTATTTTGCTTATTAGATAATTTAGTTAAACTGTTTTTTTACTTATATTAAGTTTAGAATATAGTCTTTCATATAATCGTCTTAAAAACCTTTAAAAAAATCAAAAATAGTAGAAAATTAGTTTAAATCTTAGATTATTGCTTAATCAGTTATTAATTCATGTTAGTTAGGGTTGTTATAAGCTAAAAATCATCTGGTATTAGGCTCTTGATAAATAGATTTGATTTTATGAAGTTTTTTTTATCTGTCAAAATGGTAAAGGGGTGTTTGGTTTAAGTTGGTTTGACCACAAAAAGTCAAAACTAGTTGGTAAAAGTTTTTCAAACAGTTGAGTTTTTCTTAAATAACAAGTTTCAAAAAGATTTTAAAGCTTAGTTTGCTGATTTTCAAAAATTATGGCTTATAATGATGACCTCAGCACCAGGGTACCTTGTGCCTTTCTTTTTTTTGCTTGTGAAATTTTGATCCAAAGCCCTTAAGGCTTGGATTTTGCTTGCATTGTGTTTATACACACTCATTTGAGTGTGTTTAAAGTAGTAGTACCCTTAAGGAAGCCTGCATTTGAGTCTTTGTGGTATTGCCAATTGCACCAGCAGTACTAACATAAGTTAGTACTGCTGATATTTAAGCCCCAATTTAAGCCAGCAATGTTAGGATTTAGTAGCTTATCTTTTAGTATTTTATAGTTTAGTTATAGCTTAATATAGATTAAGTCTTACATTTTATTTTCTAGCTTATTGTCCTAGCTTAATTTGCTGTCAAAAAGTCATAAAAAACCAAAACAGACCAAAAATAAGCAGTTTAGTTAGGTTCTTCTTAAGTGCTTAGATTTGTTGTTAATTAAAAAATCTGAATAGTAGGTTGTCATTAGGGATTAATGGTTAGGTTATCTTCAAAAATTTAGCTTCTGAATTAGTTTTTTGAGCATTTGAGCTTATTTTACTTTTAAACTTTTTAAGTCATTTCCTGAGTTTAGCATTTTCATCATCAATTTCAGTTGGTTAAAATTGTTTCTAGGAGAATTAGCTTTTCATTTCTAGGTAATACACATTATAAGCTTCCTAAGACTTCTTTTGTTTTCAAATATAAGCTTCATTTGAGCTTTTTACAAGCTGTTAAGTAAAAACCAAAGGAAAAAGCCACTTTCTGAGAACAGCTTATAAATAAGCTGTTTAAGAGCTTATTAGTGGGTTTCAGACCATAGTGCTTTTGTTAAAGTTGTTCTCCCCAGCTTATTTTATAATTTTGCTTCTTTAAGTATTTGCTGAAAAGCACTTTTTATTTTCAACTTATTTTTAAGCCTAAAATGGACTTAGTTTGAAATCGGGTTAGGTTTCAGGGTAGGTTTTGTAATTTTTGATATTTGCTTGTTAACTTAGTTGATCCTTTGTCAGTTAGTGTAATTGCATTGTTAGTCCTTCAAGGATTAACACCATTAGTCCTTAGTAAAGTCCTTAGTTAAGTATTAATTAGTTTAATTAAGTTTTTAATAGTAATTAGGTTTTAGTTTTTAATAAGTTTAATTAAAGTTTTATAAAAAGTGAAAAATTAGGGCTTTTATTTTTATAAGATTTCTGCACTTTTTATTTATCTAGTTTAATTTTTATAAAAATTTTAGGATTTCATTTTTAATAGTTTTATTATTTTTATAGTTTTTAATTAGTATAAATTTTAGAAAAATCATATCTTTTAATCTAAAAATCCAAAAATAGTAATTCTTTTTTCTAAAATTTTCTTTTTACTTATTTTACTTAGTAAAAATATAATTTCAATTATTTTCTAATTTTTTTCATTTTTATTATTTAATTAGAATTAAATAGTTTTTAAGTAATAAAAAATTCAAAAATAATAAAAAAATAGTTTTCTTTTTCTTAAAATTTTCTTTTATCCTAATTTGGGTTTAGAAACTTAGTTTGCAATTTTAGGGTTTAATTTTAGTCTATTTGCTTAATTGTCGCGTTTTATTTGTTTTCCGTATTTGTTTAATTGTTTAATTTGCCTTTAATTTTCAATTTTAATTGTTGCTTTTTATTTAGTAGCCATAGATCATCAAATCATCTATTTTCTTATTCAAATCATAATCCAAGCTTAAACGAGGTTTCATATTTCGGCTATTCATTGGGAAAACGAACGGTGATCATATTTACCCGGTTTAATATACGTATTATATATTATATTATATATATTTTTGAGAGTGAACTTTCCTTAGGGAATTTTCTTAATTGCTCTTTGAAGTATTTTATCTTATATATTTTTGCGTGTATAAAACTTCAAACACCAAGTTTTTGGCGCCGCTGCCGGGGACTAGTGTTTAAGATTCCTTCGTTTTAGTTTATTTGGTTTGAAGATCCTTTCACCCTCGAAAGTTTCATTCTTGTTTTATAATTCAAAAATCAAATCAAAAAAAAATTATAAAATATAAAAAGTAAAAAAATATTTTCCTTTTCTTTTTAGTATAAGTAAAAGAAAAAAAAAGAAAAA
>BQNB010213199.1:0-10078 GCA_026074375.1 Tanacetum coccineum
GACGAAATCTCCTCAGCAATAAATTCTTTGTTTTCATTCTTGTATGTGACTACAACTTTTGGCTTATCATCATTCCCTGCGATGATATTAAAAGGCCATAACTTCCTGTCTTCTTGAACAATTTTGTCGCTTGCTCTTCTTCCAATTAATGGCTTTGCATCTAATTTATAGGCAATGCAGTAAAACAATGGTTAGTTTAAAGCTAAATAAATGACAGAAGCTAATCAAAATGTAATAAAAATTTCTGAATAAAAATGAAAGTAACTAACCAAAGATGGTGTTGCTTGGATTATAGGCAGCCTGATTCTTGGCAGCATCCCCTACCAAACGTTCAGTCTCATTAAAGGCGACATACGATGGGGTGATCCGGTTTCCTTGGTCATTTGCAATGATCTCAACATGGTTGTGCTGCCAGACAGCCACACAAGAATAAGTTGTTCCAAGATCGATACCAATGGCTGGGACTTTACGTCTTGAAAACATTTTCTGATGAAAAGATAATATTGTACTAGTTTTAAATTGAAATGCACAGAATATGCACAACCTCACATCAGTCATAATTTATATTCAAATATGTCTGTTGAAGTACCAAGTACCAACCAAAAGTTGCAGAATTTGAATTTGTTGTCTCATAAGTGCTTATTGGGTGACTTATCAACTTCCAATACAATGGAAAAGGTACATTGCCTCTTAGGAATCCGTTATCAATTATATGTCTCTTGGGTACATATACAAATTCAACCTCAATCGCCACTAATAAATACATGCAAGTTTTTTGTCATTGGAAACTGCTGTAATAAATTAGCCCAAAGTTCTGCTCTTTAAAAAAAAATTAAAATTACACTGTTCTCGAGTTATAGTTAAGAAAGAAAATGAAAATGAAATAGCCCATGTTGTGTTCTCGAGTATTACTTAAGAAATGAAATGGAAGGAAATGAAAGGAAATGTAATGTTATTTTGATGATTATGGAAGGAAAGTGTTTCATCCCAATTTTGGGAGGAAAGTGTTTTCATTTCCTTTTCTTTAATGAAATAACTCAAAAACACAGTGTTAATGTTCATAAATTCAGTTCAGTTTTCATGAGATCTATATAATGAGTTAAATTACTATAACAAGTGATGATTTTGATTTTGTAGTTATATATTTAGTTGATGGTTTTGATCTTATGTATTTGAGGGGAGTTATTTAAGAAACCCTTCTTTTCTTGGATACTGGGGGACAAATCCCAGCCATTCATCTAAAAAAAAGAAGGGTGGAGATTAAAAAGGATTTTGTATTAAAAAAACAAACAAAAAAATGGAAGGGTAATTTGGTAAATTACCTCCGCAACTACCGAGGCACCATCCTCACTCACACCTCGTCTTTTAGATTTATCACACACACACACACACACTCTCTCTCTCTCTATCTCATCTAACACACACTAAAACACACACACAAACAAAATCAGATCTGAATGAGTAATCACGAACATCTAATTAATCGATTATCTTCTTTGTAAATCGATTATCTCCTTCTTCAGTTCATTAACATCAGGTAAAGTTCATCCGATCTGTTTTTATTTATCTTTTTTTTAGCTTATTTGATGTGAATAAGCTTATAGTTCATCTTATCCTTTTATAGCTTGTTTGACGAATTATGTGAATTTATCGTGTTGAATGATAAGCTAACTTATTAGGTGATTGATGTGAATAAGCTTATGAATTATAATCATCTGAATTTATTATGCTGAATTATAAGCAAACTTATTAGCTTATTTTTATGAAATATCAGGTTTTATGGGTTAATCTACGCTGAACAGATATAGTATGACCCGTTAGTGAAAAATCATATATGATACTGCCCTGAAAAATTATAAAAAATTATGTATTGTATCATATATGATATAAGCTAGGTTTTAAGCATTTATACTACATCATATATGATAATGTGCTTAAAAATAAAATATAAGCAGTTTGTGATCTCTTGGTGAGTAATAAAAAGTTAGTTTTGTGTATAATATCATATATGATAAAAAGTCAACTTCTTTAACATTAAAATTTATCATACATGATAATGTGCTTGAAACTAAAATACAAGTAAGGCTGTCATCTTCTGGTGAGTAATTAAAAAGTTAGTTTGTGATATAACATATATGATAACTGCTTGAAAGTCAACTTCTTTAACACTATAATATATCATATATGATAATGTGCTTGAAACTAAAATCAAATCTTTTTATTTGTGTAGAGAAAGCAGTTTTTAATGTATTTTACACAAGAAATAGAAATACACAAGATAGGGTTGAGGTTTGCAAGAAAGATCTTGACATATGACAGTAAGGCATTCACAGCGTAGTGAAAAGAGCCGACGAGGCACTTCCGTTTGCAAAGAAATGACAATTGTTTGGGTAGTTAAATCCCAAGTAGTGTAGGTTGACAAGCAGTTGGTGGTATGTACCACATTTTGGGGATCCAACTTGTTGATCATGGTTTAACAATGTAATGCTACTAATTCGTTGATCATGGTTTAACAATGTAATGCTACTAATTCGTCGTATTTTATTATAACATGAATATGGGTGTATCTTTTGGTTAAATGTCTTTTCTACTCTTGTAATTTAGCTCGGACTTTATGGCGTAAAATTGCTCGATGGTGGGAAATTGATATTCCAGATTTTTCTTGTTACGAATAATGGATTGCTTGGTTCAAAACTACTCAGTTTTCTAAAGCTCAAAAGGAAATGCTAGAAGGGGTCTTTTATGTTATGTGGTGGATGATTTGGAAATTCCGCAACCAAGTGCTTTTTGGATCTTCTCATCTGCGTATGGAGCTTCTTTTTGATGATATTGTTTCGTACTCTTTTACTTGGTGTTCCAATAGATGTAAAAACGTTGATCATGATTTAACAATGTAATGCTACTAATTCGTCGTATTTTATTATAAAATGAATATGGGTGTATCTTTTGGTTAAATACCTTGTCTTGTTAAACTTCTTATTGAACAAATAAATAATTACTTGTGTGTTTTTGGGATTTCACAACAAGCTAAAAATGTAATACCAGTATATCATATATGATATACAGGAGTTAAAATAAATAAAACATCACTTATTCACAAAATAAAAGACCTTTCTAACATTATCATACATGATACTCCAAAATCAAATATGTTATCATGTATAATATATGTAACGGGTAAACCCATGTAAAAAACTAAAGATCCAACACTTGGTTCACAAACTATAAAAGAGTACTTTTTAACAATATCATATATGATAATTCAAATAGAAAGTAAGCCTAATGTAAAATCAAATATGATATCATATATGATAAAAACTTATTCATAATCAAAAGACACAAAAACAAAGAGTCTACTGAATTCATGATTAAACCAAAACATTTTTATTATCTAAACTGCTATTCTTCTTCTTCAATCAATTCTTCTTCTTCATTTTCAACCAAATCTACTTTTTCTTAAACTTCCTCCTGGGCCACCACGACTTCATCTTGATCCTTAAACATACCTGTGCACATTTCAATCTCTGAAAAAATAAAATGAAAATAAATGAATAAATAAACCGTCACCTGAAAAAAAACCAAAAAGAAAAAAAAATAAAATCCAAAGAAAAATAAAAAAAAAAAGCTAAAAAAAACAAAAAAAATACCAAGGAAAAAACAAGAAAAAAAAAGAAACAAAAAAAACAAAAAAATAAAATAAAAAAAAAAAAAAAATAAAACCAAAAAAACAAAACAACAAAAAAAAAAAAAAAAACAAAACAAAAACAAAAAAACAAAAAACCAAAAAAACAAAAAAAAAACCCAAAATCTCCACCACCCCCCTCACCACCCCCACCCCCCCCCCCCCTCCCCGCCCGCCCCACCCCTCCCCCCCCCCTCCCCCCCCCCCCCCCCCCACCCCCACCCCCCCCGCCCTCCCCCACCCCAGCCCCACCCCCCCCCCCTACCCCCAACCCCCACCCCCGCCGCCCCTCACCGCCCCCCCCCCCTCCCCCTCTCACCCCCCACCCCCCTACCCCTCTCACCTCCCCCCCCCCCCCTCCCCCCCCCCCCCCCCCCCCCCCCCCCCCCCCTCCCCCCCCCCCCCCCAAGCCCCCCCCCCCCCCCGCCCATCCCCCCGTCCCCCCCCCCCCCCCACCCCCCCCCCAACCCCCCCCCCGCCCCCCCCATCCACAACCCACCCCCCCCCTTCCACCCCCCCCCCCCCCCCGCTCCCCCCCCCCCCCCTCCCCTCGCCCTCCCCCCCCCGCCCCACCCCCCCAACCACCCCCCCCACCCCCCCCCCCTATCCCCCCCCCCCCCCCTCCCCCCCCCCCCCCGACGCCCCCGGCCCCCACCCTCCTCCCCCTCCCCCCCCCGCATCACCCCCCCCCTCCCCCTGCCCACCCCCCCCCCCCACACCCTCCCCCCCCCCCGCCCCCCCCGCCCACCCCCCCCACCCCACCCCTCCCCCCCCCCCCCCCCCCCCCCCCCCCCCCACACGCCCTACCCTCCCCCCCACCCCAGCCCCCGCTGCGCGTCCCCCCCCCCTCCCGCCCCCCCCCCCCCCCCCCCCCCCCCCTCCGCCCCCCCCCCCCCGCCCCCCCCCCCCCCTCAACCCCCCCCCCCCCCCCCCACCCCCCAGCCTCTCCACCACCCCCCCCACCCCGCCCCCCCCCCCCCCCCCCACCCCCCCACCCCCTCCCGCCCTCCCTCATCCCCCCCCCCCCCCCCCCCCCCCCCCTTGTTGGTAGGCTAATCAAGTAGTGTAGGTTACCAAGCTGTTGGTGGTACCGTAGTATGTACCGCATTTTGGGGATCTAACTTGTTGATCATGGTAAAACAATGTAATGCTACTAATTCGTTGATCATGGTTTAACAATGTAATGCTACTAATTCGTCGTATTTTATTATGAAATGAATACGGATGTATCTTTTGGTTAAATGTCTTGTCTTGTTGAACTTCTTATTGAACAAATAAATAATCACTTGTGTGTTTTTGGCATTTCACAACAAGCTAAAATGTAATACCAGTATATCATATATGATATACAGGAGTTAAAATAAATAAAACATCACTTATTCACAAAATAAAAGACCTTTCTAACATTATCATACATGATACTCCAAAATAGAAAGAAACCCAATCTAAAATCAAATATGATATACATATGATATCATATATGATACTCCAAATAGAAAGAAACTCAATGTAAAATCAAATATGTTATCATGTATAATATATGTAACGGGTAAACCCATGTAAAAACAAAAGATCCAACACTTGGTTCACAAAATATAAAAGAGTACTTTTTAACAATATCATATATGATAATTCAAATAGAAAGTAAGCCTAATGTAAAATCAAATATGATATACATATGATATCATATATGATAAAAACTTATTCATAATCAAAAGACACAAAAACAAAGAGTCTACTGAATTCATGATTAAACCAAAACCTTTTTATTATCTAAACTCCTATTCTTCTTCTTCAATCAATTCTTTTTCTTCATTTTCAACCAAATTTACTTTTTCTTGAACTTCCTCCTGGGCCACCACGACTTCATCTTGATCCTTAAACATACATGTGCACATTTCAATCTCTGAAAAAATAAAATGAAAATAAAAGAATAAATAAATCGTCACCTGAAAAAAATGAAATATCATATATGATAATCGCATGCCATATACATATAAAAAAGCAAAATCATATATGCTATCCGTCCGAAACATATCATATATGATATATCAAACAGATTAACCAACAACTATTTAAAACTGCTTATTGCTAACTGATAAGCTAAATACATCTTGATTCAACTTATATCAACAAATTAATCTAATAAAGCTTATTCAAAACATAAAAAAGTTAATAACAAAGCTTATTAACACTAGCAACATAAATAAGCTAAATAATATAGCTTATAATTCATCAAAATAAGCTAATAAGGTAGCTTATAACCTAGCAACATAAATTCAAACGATGATAATAAATAAACTTATTCACGGAAAAGATCTAAATAAATTAGCTTATCACTAATAACATATAATTAAGATATTCGATCAAAATAAGCTGAATTATAAGCTTATAAATTTAAATGATGATATATTAACAAGCTTATTCAAATCAAATAAGCTAAAAAAAAAAAAAATCTGATGAATCTAACCTGATGTTATTCAAATGAAGCTGATGGATTGAAGAAGCTAATTGATCGATCGAAGATCGATCCATTAGTTGTTCGTGTTATTTTTATTTAAAGATCAAAGATCAATCGATCTATCAAAAAAGAAGCTGATGAATTAGTTGTTCTTGTAGAGAGAGAAAAAGAAGATCCATTTGTTGGTGTAGAGAGAGAGAGAGAGAGAGAGAGAAAGAAAAAACACGTTATGTGTGTGTGTGTTAAATGAGTGGTTAGTAAGAAAAAAGGTTTATATATTGGTCGTGAAATGACCAAAATACCCATACAGTGTAAACTGACGATTTAATCTCATCCATTAGATGAGATGAAGATGGAGGGTGGGGATGAGTCCCCCGGTATCCACAAAATATTTGGTATCCAAATGAACTTAAATCAATGTATTTTTGTAGTTGAGTTACTAGTTTTAATGCCTGTGCACGCACGGAGTTTATATATTATGTTTTTTTTAAATATATGTATAATGTTTTTTTTTCTGGTTTATAAGTTATGTTATAAAGTATATATGAAAAGAATAAATTTATTAGATATTTTATATATTACTTCGTATATGAATTTGAGGATAATTAGTAATTTTTTTCTTTTGATTTACATGTTATGTTATCTGACTCAACATTGTGGGTGTGTTTGGTAGACAGCTTTTAAGAGCATTTTTTAGCAATTAGCATTATTATTACAAAGCTCGTTTAGAAGAAAACAGTTAGTATTTATAAAATTATAAAAACGCTAATTTTTCAATGCTATTCTACCAAACACTTTTATAAATTAAACTGTTACTGCTAACTGCTTACTGCTAACTACTACCACTAGTTTTAACAAACACACCCTGTGAGCCAACTAATCACAGCGAAACTACCTTTTTAGGTTGCCTGGAGTCGGTTCAAGTGAACCTCCATTTTTCTTTATTTACAATAATTTATGTGCTTCAATGCTTTTCTACTTGGTTGTACAACAAGAGTTTTAGGCCGGCAATGAAAAATCCATATACAAATGTAAAAATAGTTTTACCTATTTTTCTGTCACCAACACATCTTTAAGATATAAAATTAGCTCAAGATTGTTGTATATGATTTATAGGCATACACATGTCAATGAAATAAAGACTTTTTCAGAAATTCAATTGTTAGAATTTTAAAATGTATTAAACCAAAAGAAAAAGAAATTTCTACTGAAGTCATAAATGAATAGCTAGAAAACCATTTTTCTTTATATACGATACTTTATGTGCTTCAGTGTTTTTATATTTGGTTTTACAACATGATTTTAGGCAGATAATGAAAAATCCACCAAAAATTTGGGATGTAATTAAATAATGTTAAATCTTTGTTTGGAAGTAAGAAATTGTTTACATTTGTTGTATTTTAGAATATAAAGTCCAGAGCTATAAAGTTTAAGGGGTTATTTGTTTATTTTCTTAAAGTTATAATAAAACTTGTAAATTTATAAATTTACACTTAACTCGATATAATTTATTTAAAATTAAACCACTAAAGTTTTATTAATTACCTTCTCTTTTTTTCAAGTTTTTTGTTTTCACAAATTTCACACATATATTTTTATGTGTTTTTTTCTTTATCAGATTTCTCCACCAAAATTTTTCAATTTTGACCAAATTGATTAAATTTTGAGTTTTTATTAACCAATCAGATCGCACGATTTTGCCTACGTGACAAAATCAAGCTTACTGATTGGTCTAATTTTTTTTCTCATAAGATTTAATCTGATAAAAAATTCCGAAATGATGCAATTATTTTATTATATAAAAGATTGATATTAATGACTCTATACAATTGGGTCATGAAAGGACGGGTTACTGAACACTTCCATGGAGTTCTACTACTCGACTAATGTATAAACATTGCCTCTTGAATATGTGTTTTTGTGGGTTCTTTTTTTTGTTTTTAATGTTTTTTATTTAGTGGTTATATTTGTATAAAGTGTATTTTAATAAAAGGTGAGGGAAATGTGACCAAAACAAGTGAAAGGTAAGAGGAATGAGAAGTGAGAAAAGAAATAAAGTTGAGGTTGAGATGATGTGGAAGGCGAGGCCTTGTGACCACTCCTACTAACCTTACATAAAACTGGGAATTAATATTATAAGCTTGCTTTTACAGTTGGAGCATAAATTTCCTTTTGATAGCTTGTTGTTTGTGCCCATATACTTGGACACACCGTATCCTTCTGAATACGAGCCTTTCTTGAAATCTTCTTAGTATAGTATGTGGCGTATCCTCATTAGCATGGTATCCTCATTAGCATGGATACGTCGTATTCTTCTCCAGTAGTAGCTTTTCTTCGTTTTAGCTCCACTTCTTACCACTTTTCGTGTCGTTTGATCCACCAAAGATAAGACATAATACTAATTGAGTAACAATTCTAGTATAAAAGCATAGTAAATGAGCAATATAAACGGTGTAAATGATACACAAAATGTATTCCATTTAATCATATATCACACAGTATTCCAAAACTAGTTTGTAAATTGATCCTTTCTAGGATAACAAAGACATGAACCACCAATAATTTCACATAATACTTAAATAATTTTGTTTTAGGAGTTAAAAGGGGAAAAGTTAGAAATTGGGCTTCTGGGCCTTATTTGGGTTTTGTATAGAGTGACCAATTGTATAAGGCCCAAAGGATAATAGGGCCCTCAAAATACATCCTATATATTCTAAATTTTCTGTTTGTAACGCATTCGACATTCGTCTGTCTATCATATATCATGATTCATACGATTTCTCCCATCCAGGTTTCAACCTTTGCTTCTTCTTTAGTTTTCTTTTTTTTATAATTAAGGGCTGCTTTTATTTTTACATTCATAGATAAATTGTTTAAAAAATTATAAACACAAATAAAATCTTTTTATTGGATCACAAAAAAACAATAAGGAAAAAACCAACATGTTTTGTTGTCCATGGTGGCAAAATAGATGGTTCGGCTCAGGTCATGTGCCTAGATGAATTGAAGTCTAAACATACGTCTGAATGGGTTACGTCTAGATGCTTTGGGTCCGAGTGTATAGGTATTAGTTTATTTATTTTATTAAAATATGGAAAAAGTGAAGAAGAAAAAAACATTTTGACATGTTAGAGTTGTCTAGACGAGTTGAGTAATTGCTATATGCACTTTATAGTAAATAACAAACTAGAACCATCCATAAACCTAACTAGACGCACCCTTAATAGATATTTACGTAACTAGACTCATGTTTAACTAATGAATCTCAAATTGTCACCTCTAGTTATTTATCATGCATGTGTAATGTAAAAATAATTTTTTTAGATAAAATTGATACTCTAATACAAAGTGCATACCATCTTTAAAATTTGACGTTTCTTACAATTTGGTGCACACATGCATAAAAATTGACGAACTAACATATCTTTCGAAATAGTTACCTTATAACTGATGTCTACATACACCAATTTCAAATTGGTAATTTTTGTTTTCAGTGTGGCCAGTACTTAGTCGTAAGGTTTTAGTGGTAAGGGTTCAAATCTTATTAGGTGTGTACATTTTTAATGTGGTCAACGAATGTTCAAAAAGGTCTCGGGATTAATAAGGTGAGACCGTATACATCTGAGTCAAAAAGTTCGTCCCCTCTGAGTATCCTCAACAGGGAAAAGCACATCCGTTTATACATTTTGTGGGTAATAATTATATTATACTCTACGAGGAATGAACATTAGCTAGATGGGTTGACTTTCTTGCCGTGGGGTGCAAGGTAGTATTAATATTAATTAATTAATAAACCAAACTGAATGATGTCTCTTGATCCTTAAGAATAGCTAGGAATCTCTCTCTCTCTCTCTCTCTCTCTCTCTCTCACACTCTTATAAAAACATTCTGCAAGAAAACATGTATTCTTATCATTTCATTGATAAACACAGGTT
>BQNB010213201.1:0-10078 GCA_026074375.1 Tanacetum coccineum
GACTTGTGTTTTATGCCCTGAAGTAGCACCCCAATGTTACCATTCCGCTGCGTTGTCCTGATTTTTGGGGGTGTTACATATTAATTGGATCAAGTGTAGATCCAAGTGTGTAGATTGTATATTGGTGTGATTTGGATTGTGTGTCAATCCAAGAGTGTAGATGGTGAAGTCTTAGATTGGTTTTAGCTAAGATTAGGACTCGACATCTAGCTTAGTGTCAGAAAAGAAAGTAAGCGACGTGTAAACGGTTTTCTCCGCCTAAAGGGAGCTTGTTGACATAGTGAAATCTCGAGTGGAGTGCTCGGGGAGTGGAGTAGGAATGAAGAGGTGCTTCGTTGCCGAACCACTATAAATCTCGGTGTCTTGGTTTGATCGTTTCTTTCTTTATCTCTTTACTTATTACTTGCATTATTAGATAGTTTAGTTGTGATTCATATTGTTGGTTGATTGACATACATCTCGAATCAAACTATTTCATAAGCAAACTTTTAAAACTCTAATTAACTGGTAAAACTATTCAACCCCCCCTTCTAGTTCCTACACTTACATATGCAAATCATTTCCTTTTTATCTATGGACCGATGTAATATGAATTGCAGCGGTCGAGTTTCCCAGCTTATTTGATTTATGCTTATTATTGCATGCAGGCAAAAATTGAAGCTACGTGTTGCAAAATATTAGTGAACCTGCACCCACAACGTAAGTTCACAGATATGACAAGAATGCTACCAGGTGAAACTTTTAGTTTTTAAGCGAAAGTTAATACTGGAAGTATCTTATTTTATATTCATGAGATGATAAACATTGTTTGGCATTTTTTTTATAATTTTAACCAGGTCAGACGACACATGAAGTAGGTAGTGTTGCATCACCTTTGCCAATGGTTACTCACGATTATGCTTGAGTTTCTCACGCTGATCACAAGAACCAAAACGTAAGTTATTCTAAATGTGTCTTATTTGAGGCTAATTCTTAAACGTCCTTAACCCATTAGAGATTAAAAAAAGTTTCGCAAATTGACCCATTAAAAGGTATATGGGTAAAAAATTTCATCTATATTCTTACGCTCGAATGTCATTAACGATTTTTCCGCTAATTATATTTCAGGCACGTTTCCCCGTTATGTACCCTGATCCAGACTATTGTGGGACGCTCGCTACTTACGGGCCAAATATCAGACAACGACACCTGCAAGGTAAATTTATTGAAATTGCAGGAATGCTACCCGCTGTAACTTTTTTTAAAGGGGAAGTGAATGCTAAAACTATCTTTGTCCTCTAAATCATCACCAGGTGGTTCCAATTATGAAAGAAACTTATTGGAAAAGATTCTTCATGTCTATCAATATCAGGTAAGCTTTATGTGATATATTTCATTCTTTGCATTTGAGGACACACCAGCCAATAAAAACCATAAATTAAACCATAATAAGCTAATGTGTAAGTCAGTGGATTTGAAGTTTTTTAGGAATTCAAACTGAATTTCCCTTTATTTCTGTTATTACAGGATGTGGCGGCCACAAAAGGAAACTAATTAAAATCAAACTTTCTTGAACGTTGCTTTAGATTATGTTCCTTATATAAGTACGCCCACACATATGGTCAAATCGGGCAAGTATGCATTTTTTAAACCTTTACATATTTCTATTTGATATGTTAATATATTTTTGTAATTTTGGATTGCAAGGTATCTCTTTGTTTGCGCTTTTTAGAAAATTGTTTCAGATAGGTGTTGTTTCCTTTGTATATAATGGTGTTTATATCACACTATGTGTCTACATTTGATAAGAAAAATATAGTAGATATTTACTTGAAGGCTATAGCTGAATTTGCATTCATGGGTACTTATTTAGGCATCATGGAAGGTGCACACAAAAATGTAAATTTAACTGTTGCTGCCCATGAACTCATGAAGGAGTTGCGGTTAGTCTTCTGGGACTACTCAAAAGAAGCCAAATGGAAAGAGTTGTGACACTACCTCCAACTGATGATTTCGGTTACTATGATGATCCCCAGGTAATAATACGTTATGATTTATGTTATGTCTATTTTTTGTAATCGAATGGAATGATCTATTATAATCGCCAGTCATTTGTCTATAGATAATGGAGATGAAAGGTATTAGTATCTTGAGCTATTTTGGTTTCGGCCTTTTGGGTATATGAATGTTGCACAACTGAATTTTGTATCAATATCACGTAGACGATATGTTTAATGTATATTGACTTATATTGGTGTCATAAATCTTATTTGATGATTAAAGGTTTGTTATTTTGTTAATGGCGACAAATCAAACCATTTGTCCATACCAATGTTTACCAAAAAAAAACATCAAACTTCATAAGTTGCTGCTCTAGCTTTGGTTTTAATATCAGCAGGTTCAACCTGTATCCTACATCTTATTTTTTTTGGCAGAATCTGACTACATGCAATATAAAGCTGCCAAATGAAAGATGACAAACCAAAGTGGAGCTACATGTCACATTTTGTTTCCAAAGGCAAACCAAAGTGAAAAAATCAACTTGTGTGACCAAATGAAAACATATTCCACTAGCTATCATTTCTAATTATCATGTTGATATATTTGTAACGTGCGGGTAACGTTCCAACTCGTAATAAATCTATGTGTATAAATCTACCCATTTTTTATTCTCTTGAATGTTGGAATTTGACATAAGGTCTTCGGGTTCGTCAACAATAGCTTCATACCAGAAGACATTTTGATCCTGAAGTGCAAGCAAGTATTATATTAGTTACTACAATAGTAGCTAATATCACATGTGCATCCTATAAAAATGCTAACATTTTTACTTATATATTGTTTAATTGATTTGTTTGAGCATATCCCCTCACAACTGACCAACATGCATACTGTAATGTAGAAATGACTTATGCTTAGTTGTTAAAATAAATGAGAAAACTTGCTACCTTAATATAACTTGCTATCTAATGTTGCGAAATTTGTCTTTCAACCGTAAATAAAATATAGCGTTGTTTGGATCCTATTTTGTATATCCACACAGGTTGTGGCTTCAATGGATTGTGGTGCTACCAAATATAAAGCGCTCTTATGCCCACAACCAGCATGGACTGAATCCATTACGGACCTATTTTTCCCTTCAACGACAACAGGGGGCAGCCTCGAGGTCTAATTAGGTTAGTATAAACTCGACTTACAAGAAGGACTTTTTTTTAAATTTTATTAATTATTTTGAGCTAAACGGCGATGTTTGTCTGGCAGGGATATGTTGCTTGATTTCTATCGGAAGAATGGAAAGAGGAGACCTGAAAGCATCATGTCTGGCAGGGATCTGTTACATCTATGTTTCACAATATTATCTTATAAACTCTTGCTAATTACATTTATTTGTCAACATTCTATCAACCATCACTTTATTCTAAAAACAACACTGAAACAACTATGTGTTGTAAATGATAACATAAAATAGAAATCAAACCAAGTTATTTAAATGATAGGCAATAGTGGAACAAACAAAAACAATAACAAGCAACTATCAAAATGAAATTGTTTTTTCCAACAATACTTTAAAGCTCCCCGCCCAACCGGCGGGCCTTGAAACTAGTATTGTTATATACACCCACCCTCCTTATATAAGCCACAAAGTTTTGGCTTACCAAAACCCCTTATATAAGCTCATAAGCCTAGTCATATAAGCTTATCCAAACACTTAGTTTCGGCTTATTTAACACATATAAGCTAATAGCTCATAAGCCCATCATATAAGCTTAGCCAAACACCCCCTAATTCAGGACATGCATAGTCTTCAAGCGGCCTATAGATACTGTTAGACTACAAGCTTTTGGTTATTTTGTATTTTGTAAGTATTTAGATGATGTGTTTTTGTAAAGATTATGATACATATATATGTAGCATAACTCCTTTATAACAACCACGAAGCTTGCTTTTGAAGTAGATTTCTGGTGCTGAACACAATTAATATAGACATATAGTACCACTTGTATATGGAATTTCTTCTAATGATACAAAATAATCCCACAAACACTTGTATAAATCCCAATTCCCAAACATCAACCGAAAGGGCTTATTAAATCTTTGATAAACCCTAAGATCATTTTAAGAGCTTGTCAAGCTAAGTTTATCGCTCATGTATGTTCAATATCTAAAGAGCGTCCGCTCAGAGGCGTTGTATATGTCCTTACCATCAGATTTTTGAACTTTGTAAACACATAAAATTAATAAGTTAAACCAGACACACCCTAGCGTGAACTAATTTATTCTGCCAACTCCAAATGATCCAAATTAGGGACAAATAGATAGCATGATAAGCGTTGGAAGTATGTTTACCTCCATGATGTTTCATTTGTTGTTTTTTCTGGTTATGACTCATTTTGTTGTTTCTTAATATGTTTAGTGATCCGGAAAGTCGTTGTTGGAGACGTCTTACTTATTTAGTATGACACGGGTTAGCTATTGATAGTTGGTTCTTTGTTAATACGTGTTTTGAACCTATAATCCATTGCGCATATTGAAAATCATGTCATATCAGTAAACAACGATGAAATAGAGTTTAAAAAGGAGAAAAGGTCAATGGAGAAAGAAAGTAAGTGGTAACATGTTGTATTATATAGTATGAAATCGAGATTGTGAGGTAGATTTCGGAGTATGTGACCAATCAATATTATTTTTTTGGGCTAAATTTTTTTGGGGTGGTAATAAAGATAATAACAAAATGGTTTGGGTCAAATGGCCAATTATTCTTAATTCTTCTGATAAAGGAGGGTTAAACATTGGCAGTCTTAAAGCTTTCAACCTTGCTCTTCTTTAAAAATGGCGTTGGAGGTTGCTTTCTTCCACAAACGCACCTTTGGGTTGGTAATAAAGCTTTATCATGGTTCGAGAAGGAAGGTGTGTTACATATGGTTGTATGTACTTCAAGGGCATTATGGGCTTTGTTGGAACCTCCAATTTTCTCCACTCGAATGGGATTATTTATCTAACACTTTTCGTTTTAAAGAGGTTGTGGCACTCGTATTCGATTTTGGGAAAAAGATATTTGGGTAGGCGAGGACTCTCTGTTTACAGGTACAATCGGCTCTATCATCTGATCAAGACAAAAGATTGGTCTTATCATGACCAGTATTAATAATGGGGCAATGGTCTTGGAATTGGTCTTCGGACCAATCTTGGTGTTAGAAATCTTGTCTATTTACGTGACATGTTAAATGAGATCGGTCAACTAAATATTGATGTCAATGAAGATACTTGTACTTGGAGTCTACTAGTATAATGGTACTTTTTAGTTAAGGATGTCGTTTTAGGAGTTGACCAAAATATCCTTACCACTCTTGCTCATGCTACTATTGGGATAAATCTATCCCCCGGGGATGGTCAATGTGTGTATGTGGAGGCTTTCCTTGGACCGGACCTCCACTCATAGATTGAATCCTCTCTTCGCGTTGTATGGATATTTCGGCCATTCTTGAGTCCTTCTTGCAATTGCCAATGTTGAAATCTGATATCATGTTTTCTTCGTATGCGACATTGACTACCGATATGTGGAAGCTAGTTTTTTGGATGCTGTTGATATTCCTCTTTTTCAAGCTTTTCTTGGGATTCTTTCAATGAGTGGATATTACTTGGCATGCTTCTAAAGAGGAAAAAAAATAAGGTTCTATGTTATTACTAGACTTCCGGTTCTGTGGTGGCTTAGGGAGATACCGAAATAGCGTCACGTTTAATCTCAACGTTGAGGAAAAAGTGATTTAATAGTGATTATTCGATAATGTTGTTTTCTCATTTTCGTGGTTTACAATAGGGACCATATAAGTTATTCTTGGGAATGACTGGCTTATGTATCCCTTTCGATCACGCGTATTGGCAATGGTAGAGCTGCTTTTGGTTTTTTCCTGAGTGGTTTCGTTCAAGTTCGACTGGGGTTGGCGTACCTGTACGCCATGGTTTTTTGCGTTTAGGATTTCGTCGGTGTGTGGATGGTTCTTCTTTTCATCCTTCTCTCGGGACTTGTTTGGGGTTTCATCAAAATTCATCTCGAAGTGAAAACCGGTGGCTCGGCCTCCGGGATGGGGGGTTTTTTTTCTTTTTGCCGGACGTGGAAATACGATCCGTCGGCTTCGTGTCAAAAGTTTTTTCATCCCTTTTGATTCCCTCGCAGTTAAAGTCTCGGGATTTTTACCATTTTTGATGTTATGTAATTCTTTTTGTTGACTCTATTGTACTTTAAGTTTCTAGCGTCTTGCTAGACTCTTTTTTATATATATTCCATCTTTGCCGTTAAAAAAAAATCAATATTATAGTTAATTAGCAGATAGTTTATGAAGAAGATCATTGGCTGATGAAGAAAGTTAAATATCAAAGTAGGTTTACTTGTGATTTAACAAAACTTGATAGTATTATTAGGTTCTACGCCCAAGATTGGGTATCTAATAGACACACACTCATCGTCCTAATTAATACCAAGACTCAACCAATTTGACAATACGACTCTAAAACTACAACAAATCTATAAACTACCAACAATTGAAGTAAAAACCCCTCGTTCGAACCCAACATACTTAGAACTCTGAAGGACATCCTGTTGGTAGTAGGGTCATGATAATCAAAGATTTCTTGGATAATTCTTAAATCGTGTATAGTCCACTTTTGGAATACAATATTTTGACCATATTTGGTGCCTTGGGTCACAACTTACAAGAAATTCGTATATGAGATAAGACAAGAACACACTCAAAATCTAAGCACAAGAATGCGAGCAAAAAAAGTCAACCCCCCCCCCCCCCCCCACATATATACGTTTTACCCGATTAAGGTGTGTGATTAGTCAGGGAAAAAAGTCACAATAAATATTTGCATTAAAAAGATACATTTGAAACTAGGGCAAATCGCATAAAAAGGTACCCATCTTAAGTCTAATTTCAATTAAAGGTATCGGTTTTTTTTTCTCAATTTAAGGTATCGATCTTTTTTCTTGTTGCAATGTTGGACAATTAACAGGTTTTCATGTTACATATTTAATGATTGCATCGTTAGTCCTTTATATTAACAAGCGTTTGTAATTAACTCAAATTTTGATTTTGTTAAAAAAATATTTTCTACTTATTTCTAAAACTTATACACGTTCTTATACACACGTTTTATACATGGTTTCATACACGTTTTTATACACACAGTTTCATATACACATTTTTATGCACGTTTTTATACACCTTTTTCTACACACATAATTATACACGTTATTCTACATGTTTTTATTCACGGTTTTATACATACATTTTTATACTATTTTTTATAGCACGATTTTATACAATTTTTAGTACACTTATTTATACACGTTTTTTTGCACACAATTTTTTTCCACGTTTTAAAAAAAAAGTGCATAGAAAATTGCATAAAACCCTTTATAAAAATGTGTCTACAAAAACTTGTATAAAAATGTGTCTATGAAAACCTGTATAAAAATGTGTCTATAGACACGTGCATAAAAATGTGTCTATAAAAACCTGTATAAAAATGTATGTATAAAAATGTATTGATAAAACGCCCGTTAATATAAAGGACTAACGATGCAATAATAAAATAACGGTCGTTAAAAATGACTGCAAACCTATAATAATTGCCTACAAAAAATTGACAAACACAGTACATATAAGTTGCACCCGGTTACAAAACGAATATAGTTGAGAGAGATAGATAAGTTGATTCCTGTATTGAAATTGGATATAAGATGTGGTACCTTTTTATGTGAATTGCCTTTAAAACTAGATATTTCTTGGATATAAATCATTTGATATCAATTTTGATATGATAGATTACGACAAGTGTTTTATTAGATAAAAATTTCATGTGAGACACTAAAGCACAGGGCGAAACGGTCGATGGCTACAGGTTGAGGAAAGCTGACGTAATCTCAGCATTTTGTATTATGAGAATCCTCTCCGCAACACATAACCCACTAAACCAAAATAACCATAAAAAAAACTCACACAACGTGTACTTGTGGATACAGCGTGATGGCTGACCAACCAGGGCATGGTGCGGGGTTGCCACCATAGAGTTAGTGTTGTGGTACCAGCCATCCACACCTTCCTCTCTATTTGTTTTGTTTATGATAAAATCTTCACATAAAAGCTAAGAGGGCACGGTGTGTAGGCCAGTACCAAAACAGCAAAATGACTGCCCCAACATGACACCGGACCTTGGCTAGTGGTGCTTCGCGTTGTACCCATCAGCCACATAGTCGGATTTTTCTTTTTTCACTTTCCTAACGTTATGAAACGGTAAAAGAAATGGACGTTGGAGCTAAAAACTAGCTTTTTTGCATAATATCAACTTATTACCCATTATAATCTTATAATACCCATTATTCTTCAATTTTCACAACACACGCGCCACTTTCATTAATACCTCTAAAATAACAAAAATGAATCCCAATGAGTATTTGATCAACTCCATGCTCAACCACCTGCAAAACCAAATATCGTATTCCTCGTCTTCTTCAAATATAAACACACTAATATCAACAAAGAACTAGAATGATCAACCCTAAGCCTTATAATAAAAACCCATTTTACCTTTATAAACTTGTTACTCCTTAGCTCTAGTGGTGGAGATGTGTATCCTTGCCAAGCCTATGATAGAATACTCATCACGACCGAGCAATTGAGCGAATTAGTTACATGTTACCACATAGATTAGTTGAGTGATTTGAGTGTTTTCATCTACCTATTTCGTGAGGTGTTTGGTTGTGTACTTGTAATAGATCAAATAAATGCTTAAACGGAAAAATCCTTAGGGATACATTTTTATAAACTTCTAAAGGCTACTTGAGGACAAGTAGGATTCAAGTGGGGGGATATTTGATGACATCAAATAACGTTACTTTTATAGCATCATTTATCCCATGTAAATAACCCATTTTGTATAATTATTGCAAAGAATTGTTACTTAATCGTTTGTATTTGAGAATTGCAGTAATTATGGAGTACTTGGTGAAGATTAGCTAAAAGGCACGCATTCTAGAGCTTAAATGAAGAAATTTAAAAATTACTATTCTGACATCCAATACGCCGTATCCATCAAGGAAGATACGACGTATCTGTGCCTGTACTTCACTAAAGACCACAAAGGAACAAGGATCAATACGTTGTATCCAGAGAAGTCTATACGCCGTATTCAAGATATAATAATAAAATATTCTAGAAGATATCGAACGTGATCCCTACTCCAAGAAACCCCCGATACGCCGTATTGACCTCGGTCAATACGCCGTATCAACCAAATTCCAGACCTTATAAATAGAAAACCTAAAAACGGGTTTTCAGTGTGCTAAATTATATTTTCGATACCAAAACCATAAAAGTCGATTTTTAGAAGAGAATAAGAGCATAAGAGGTCGAGCATAGCAATTAATTCCATAGGAAACAACTTGTAATCTCCTATACTCTTGTAATCGTTCAGTTTTTGGTATCATTCGTTAACTCGGCTAGTTTACCTTGGCTAAATTATTACTCTTGTATTGATTATGAAGTTTAAAGGCTAATACCTTCGGGTAATAGCCATTATTATAAATATTTGAATGTTTGGTTTTGTTTATCTCGATTGCCTAATTTATCGTTGATTGCTTGTTTATGTTTATCAGTTTATACTTGTTTACGTGCTTTTGTATGTGACCTATCATTCAACTAGATCTAGTGATACGGACCAAGTAATCTAGATGCCGGGATGGCTCTCCATATAGTGATTTATACATCTAGACCAATAAGATCACAAATAATAATCTATTTGGAGAAAGTTATTCTTAAGGTACGGTAAATAATGCTATTCCATATGCTTTTATTCAATAATTCAGTTGACCTTTTTATATGTTTTGTGATTGGACGTTTGACAAGTTGGATGGTCCACAAATTCCTACAAACTCTCTTGAGTTCCATGACTATTCGGATTTAAACTTGGATAATCTTGAGGAATTGGAGATGCGGCAATTTAAGAACTTAGCTCGAGTTGGAATTTGTGAAACTTATCATGGCGAAGTCACCAATGCTAAAGAAAGCACGGATAGAGCTTAGTGACAGTGTTTCTA
>BQNB010213202.1:0-10078 GCA_026074375.1 Tanacetum coccineum
TTGCACCCATGGTCCTTGTGTATAAAACCTTTTGGGGACTTGGCAGAATTAGTCCCCAAAGGTTATAACACCTTTTGCACAGTAAGTCCTTCATAGTTATAAGTTTATGGGACTTGGCAGCTTTGGCCCTTGTGGTTTATCTTTCCATTTATGGCAGTTTGGCCCCTTGTCTTTTTTTCTCTTCTTTCTTGTATAAATATAAGTTTAGGGATTTACAATTTTAGTCCCTAAACTTATATTTTTGGACTTTTTGGCTTCGGGGTTGACTTCTGTTGACTTTGGCTTGGACTTTGACTTTGTCTTTTCCTGCTTTTCCATTCCGAGTCCGGTTTTGGCGTTTTGGCTTTGTTTTTCGTCCTTTTCTTAAATATCCGTTCCTGCACAAAAAAATTAGCAAAACAAGCGTATATTTGGCATTTTAAGTCCGTTTTTGATTATTTTAGCTCGTTTTTAAAGGTAAAAGGTATGTGTAATTAAGCACATACCAATAACCATGAGCATTTATTCTTCCAGTGCTAGTTTTCAATGGATGTTTGGAACAAAGTCAGATAAATGAGTATAATAAGAATGAGAAATAATGATTGGAGAGTCATTTTGGATGAATTAGTGATAATGTCAAACAAAAGATATATATGGAGTATTGTAAAAAAGCTAACTTTTGCAGCTTGTATCTACTTCATTTGGCAAGAAAAAAATATGAGGCTTTTTTAGAATAAGAAAAGGAATTGGGATGAAGTCTGGAAAGCTATTGAAGATACAACTAGAATGAAGTTGGCTAGCCTTAAATTAGCTATGTCTGCTGATGATAAAGCTGTCTTTGAGCAATGGAAAATAGCGAAAGAAAATAGTAGGAATGCATGAGTTTGAGTTCATTGGAATGGGTGTTTAGGATAACAGTGTATTAAGTAATAGAGATGGTTGGGCTTTGACATGAGGATGATGCTTGTTGCAGATGTGTTACTGTGATCATTTTATATGAGGATGGAGTTGCATTTATGATCATGGTAAGTCTTTACAATGGGAAATGTAGTCTGTTTGTTAGTAGCAACAAATTATATGCTAGTGATAAGGCCTTTCATGGATGATGATCCTTTGTTTTTTACTGTGATGATATGCAGTAGAAGTATTGGATTGCCTTCATGAGGGAAATGTAGTCCTTGCATATGAATTTAAGGATTGATGAGGCTTATTGATTCTGTATTGTATGTTGTTCTTAACTGGAACAATATATGATTGCAAAATTGGTATAGGAAATGTAGTCAATGTTGTGAATTTGTAAAGAATAGAGTTTAGTCCGGATGTTAGTTTTTCAGTTTGTATGTTCTAGTAGTTTTATTGGTTTGTAATCATATAGGCATGCCTATTGATTTCAACTTAAATATGTGTAACTCTTATATATGTTTGAGATAAAATATTCTTCACATTTCACATAAAAAAAATCTCAATTGATAGGAATATCGTGAGTAGACTTAAGCTAGATAGAATTCAAAACCTAGACTATTCCTCGACAATGGCGCTAAAAACTTGATGCAGTTATTGTAAGACCCGTAAGAAGTTTTACAATCCTCCTAGGCAGAGTACCTAATCGTTGTAGTGTAGTATAGGCAAGACTCGAGGGATTGATCGTTCTCTAGGGGAATATTGAGGTAGGTTCGAATCGCATGTCACTAAGATCTAAGGGTTGAGGGAAGAGTATTTTTGTGTTTTTATATTTTTTTAGAAGCAAGTAAATCTCGGTTTTTGGATAAGGGGTTTTGACTAGACTACTAAAAAAAAAAAAAAACAAAAAAAAAAAAAAAGTTGCACAAATAAAAAAAAAAAAAAAAAAAAAAAAAAAAAAAAAAAAAAAAAAAAAAAAAAAAAAAACAAACAAAAAAAAAAAAAAAAAAAAAAAAAAAAAAAAAAAAAAAAAAAAAAAAAAAAAAAAAAAGTATAAAAAAAAAAAAAAAAAAAAAAAAAAAAAAAAAAAAAAAAAAAAAAAAAAAAAAAAAAAAAAAAAAAATATAAAAAAAAAAAAAATAAAAAAAAAAAAAAAAAAAAAAAAAAAAAAAAACAAAAAAAATAAAAAAAAAAAAAAAAAAAAAAAAAAAAAAAAAAAAAAATAAAAAAAAAAAAGAAAACTACTCCTAATTGCAAGATATATAAATTGCTGGGAAACTCGTATAGGTAAACAAAAATGTGCACTTAATCATGCACTACTCCCTAGTCGCTCTCTCTAACTTATTGCCCCGCACCCTCGTTAGTGTAATGTGTAAGTATTCTCTTAATTCAGCAGTGAGTTGGTCAAGCAAGCATTCTACGTGACAACCTAGTCGGGCGTTACCTGTCAAACACGCTCCATCCTAATAGTAAATCACGCACAATAAATACTTAAGAAGGAATCTACCCAAACTAAACTAGTTATGAATAACTAATTGCAGGTTTCATGTAACCTAATCACGTTTCTCTAGACGTCTATGCTAGTGTAATATCTTATAGCTAGTTTTATAGAGCCTAACGCGCACACCACTTTCAATAAGCAATAAAGTTAAAGATTACAAACTAGGTTTCATGCAATCATAAACAAACACTAATTAATTTAGCCTTGCATGTTAATAGAAAGCGAAGAACAACATAGAACCAAACAGCACATTGACATATTAAATGATTAAATGGATGGAAAGACTTCAATTCATTTAAACATGTGAGTATGTGAGTACAAAAGGGTTAAAAGCTCTAAATTCGTCCAAAGTGACTGCACCAAAAGTTCTCCCAAGTTTTCACACGAATTATGAAAAACATAAGGTTTGTATATACAAGTTTTGGTTCTAACGGCGTCGCTAGGTTATTGTGACGCCGTCAGCCCGTCGATTCCCTTTAGGGTTTCTTCTGCAGGCTAATCGTGACGTCGTCGCTATGCAAATATGTATTGAAAAAAATTAATAGAATCTCGTTGTGAGGACGTCAACCACTTCTTGTGACGCCATCTGCACACATTGAGAAGTCAAACTTTGCGTCAAAAAATCCACTTTCTAGGCATATTTGTTGAAGGCGTCTGGATGTGAGACGACAACTTGAAAATTTACGTTTTTGTCCAGTTTTTTCCCGAATCGAGCGCAAGTCACGTGCTTTTCTCCGAAGTGCTTCCCAAATGCTAATTACACTAAAGAAAGGATTTAGTGCAATAATAGAGTATAAATGCATGATTTTGGGGGTTAAATTCCCTCGAAAAAGTGTATAAAATGACACCCCATCACAAACCTATCGCGAGTTAGGCGAGCACGAAAACCGGGTAAAACCCTATTCGTATTCGGGATGAATTAGGGCACGAATTAGGGTTTTGGGGAAACCCTAATCGTATCTTGTATACGATCAACCCAAAGGGTTAAAAACCATTAGGGGTTTCGTCGACTTGGAGAAGTCGACTAAGTTGACTAAGGATTTTGGCCATTGGTTGTTCTTGTTGATCGATCGAGAGAGACAAGAAGAAAAGAGAGCGATTTTAGGGTTTGAGGAGTATGTTATAATTGTATATGGAACCGTGAATACCCCTTTGTATTTATGGAGCCGTAAAGAGATTTATAAAATACTTGTACAATAGGTATTGAAGTTTAACAATGTGTCGAACTTCCTCCCCCTTGTGTAAGTCAACGTACGAACACAAACCCTTAGGGGCTGTGTGTCGTCTTTTGTCGTTTATTACCCTCTAATATTTATCTAGGATAAATATTAGACTTTGGGTCATTACCGTTTAGTCCCTCAAAGAAAATAACGTCGTATTTTCATTTCATCTTGTATTTCATTTCATTTCGTAACTCATTTTTCATTTCCGCTTGCATTGTTCTATTTAGTGTGCACCAGTGTGACCCTTCGGCATCTCTGTAAAGGTCAGTTGTGAAAGCCGTTGTTTGGTTGCACACAATCCTTTTAGAAATCTCGTGGTGTGATAGGAAGGGTTTAAAGGGATCGGTGACAACGTTCTCGTGTGAGTAACTAGACACATTAATGTCACATCATTTTCTAGCAAGTCGCGCGGGTACTTTTATAGGGTTGCAACACAAGGCCTACAAGGCCGATTAATCGCCGCCTAGGCGCTACTAGGCCACCAACCTTGCCGATTTGTGTAAATTGGTCGAACAAATAGGTGAACCGTAATCAATGGTGGTCAATGACCATCAATGGTGGTCAAACTTGCCGGACTTGTCGGAAATACCTAAAACTCACTGTAAACTTGTTTCAGTCACTTATAGTAGATGTTTATACAAGTTGTTTTTGAAAACAAATATTGCCGAAAATATTCAAAACACGCCGAGATACCTAAACAAGTTGAAAATACTCAAACACTTGCCGAAAATGCAATCCAATTAATCCCGCCTGAATCGATTAAAAGCTAAAAAAAAAATCGACCGCCCGACTATCTATTCACGAATTTTGCAATATTACTTTTACATTTCTGATTTTTTTTTAAAGATAGTGAGTTAAATAAGAGATGGCGCGTGGGTAACGCATATGAAAAGGACATATGGAGGAAGCAGGGAAAATGGCAGTACTACTGAGTAGTGACGGCCGTGGCTGCCATCTTTTCCCAATATTTACTCCCGTCTATTCACCGCCGTTTACTCACATAATTTTTCTCTCTTAATCCTCTACTAGTACCAAATTTAATTCAGAGACCATTATATCCATTTTCCCTTCTCTGACTTATTGTTCCACTCGCCAAACGCACTGTTTTCTCTTCAATTTTCATTCCGCCCTCCTCATAACTCTCTCTCTCACATCTCATCCTAACATACTAATCTTATTTTACTTATTATTTACCACACCACACCACATTTTAGTGTGTTGTTATGGCTGGTGGTGCTACTACATCATCATGAACGCATGAATTTCAGGTCATTTTTTCATAAACATGTGCATTCACCGTTGAGACTGATACGGTTTTAACGCTTACGATATTATAAATCTTGACCTAAATTTGTACACACACTAACAGTTATAATATTTATTTAAAAAAAAGAAGTTTAATATAAAGTTTGACAAAAGAATGTTTTTGCTCTGTTTTTTGTTGTTGTTGAGAGTGTGATGTTATTGTGTTAAATTTCAGGTTAGTTGGAGATCAAAATTAGTTACTGTAGGAGTAGACAGTGTTTAATATAATGATGAAGAACTACGTCGCTGTTTATGTGTTTTTAATGGCTTGTATAACTGTTATGTTACCGTACTCCAACGTCCTCTTTGCAGACGAAGGTAAATTTTATTTTGAATTATTATTACTTAAATACTCACTGTTTTAGGCCTTTAACAGAATAAACTAAAAAGTTTGTGATTTTTGATATTCAGGAGTAAAGTAGGTGTAAAAATGTAAATGTTATTTTTAATTATTTTTTTATGTATTATTTGTTGAAATAATTTTCTTCATTAATCTCACATTTAAAACATACTGTAATAATAATACACATAACAACTACTTATAATATAAAAGATTATTATTTTGTAACACTCAGCACACAAAAGTACGAGTGCATTAGTTTATTTGTGATTACTGTTAATAATTATCTGGATGTAATTATATTAAGATACTAGTTTTACTATTATCATATTTGTATGTGAATTAATTTGAGAGTGGAGAAAATTTGTGGATTAAATTGAAATTAAGAATTTAAATATTTAATAAATTATATTACTTTTTTGTAAGGTATTATAATCAGACAACATTACTCATTTTGCAATTTTTTCAGCGTTTTAAATCAATATCAAAATTTGACCATTTTCTCTTTATTATGCAGTAAAAATGTCTTGTTTGTAGAATGTGTAAAACATGCACTAATAACTTATTTTAGTTTAAGTGACATCTGTTTTTTTTTTTTTGACTTGGGATATATAATACTATATCTTTTAATTTTAAAAATAAATGTATATTGGTGCTTAAAGGAGTTATGTGCATAGGGAAGCGAGTATTTCTGGCACTTTTATCTTTATAGGAAAGGTGGAAGAGTTGAAAATGAAATGGTAATGTAAAATGAATGGATGAATTATGCTGTTTTACTATATAGGTATTAGCTAGAGTATGTCTGAATTGAATAATTCCAACAGTGAAAGTCAGAATATTAACTACTGATTATAAATATTACAATATCTTCTAGTTTTTGTTTAACAGTTCTCTGTATAACTTTGGTAATTAATTAATCTTAATAAAAGTCTAAGCTTTGATAAATTATGTTGCATTACTGTGAACATAAACGACATGATAATAAGAAGAGATTATTTATCCACATGATAATTATAACAGGATCGACATTATAATAAGTATTATTTATCGATTTTTATATTTTGTCAAAATATTTTTAGGAACTAAATATTTATTTGGATTCCTGGCGCTAATTAAAATTTGGAAATACAGTTTATTGCTTTTGCTTTTTTTTGACCTAGTGTGAGGTTTTAGGACCTAGTGTTGAATATTTGGTAATAGTGTCAAGTTGATGCTAATACACGTACATCTGAGTCAAACAGGGTCGCACTCAAACTTGAACGAGGAAAACCTCATCCTTTTTTTAAATCCGAGTAATATTTTAGAAATGTGAATTATTTTTCTCTGTTTTTTAGTAACTAGTGTGATGTTTTTTGTTTTTGTTTTTGGATGTTTGAGTAATATGTTGTGGAATTGATGTGCAGGTAAAGCATTAATGTCAATCAAGGCGTCATTTAGCAATGTGGTTAATGTGTTACTAGATTGGGACGTAGATCAGAATGATGATTTGTGTTCATGGAGAGGTGTTTTATGTGACAATATAAGCACAACCGTAGTTGCTTTGTATGTCTATTATCTTAAAACTATTATTTTGTCGAGTTTAATATGTGTTTTGTTATTGGATTACTCGGAAGGTACTTATGCTTTTGTGTTTGCTTGATTAAAGGAATCTGTCAAATTTGAACCTTGGTGGGGAAATTTCGCCTGCGATTGGGGACTTGAGGAATCTGCAATCTATGTACGTTAATCCCATTATTTTGTTTTAGGTGAAGAAGCTGTTCTTATTGGTTTGTTTACATGATAACAGAGATTTGCAGGGCAATAAGCTTACTGGACAAATACCTGATGAAATTGGCAGCTGTGTTTCTCTGATTCTACTGTAATCATAATAGTTTATTCCTTTCTCATTCTTGAATATGAATTGAAGTGCAATGGTATACAGGATTTATTATAATTTGGTTTGTCATTGCAGTGACTTATCGGACAATATGCTGTATGGGGACATACCCTTCTCGATCTCTAAGCTAAAGCAGCTTGAACTACTGTAAGTTAACATGGAGTGCCGGAAAATTCTGTTAAATGATGAATCCATTTCTTGTTAAATTAACACTCATAATCTCCTTGTAAACAGGAATTTGAAGAGCAACCAAATCACAGGGCCCATTCCCTCAACGTTAACTCAAATACCTAATCTCAAGACGCTGTAAGTTGGCTTGGTCCTTCTAATTTTCCTATAAAGTTATCTTTTCCTGTAAAGTTATCTTTTACATAGGATTATAGCTTTATGGCCTCACTACCCTGTGGTCCTGTGCTAACATGAGGTTTCCCCACTCAAAACTTTACAAACACATGGCTGTTCACTCCTTAATTTTGTGCTGTCATTTTTTACATGATTACAATTCTGCAAACATTGAAAGTAACAAGTATTTTTCTTTTTGTAATTATTATCATATAGTGATTTGGCACAAAACCAGCTGACTGGTGAGATACCCAGATTATTATACTGGAATGAAGTCCTGCAGTACCTGTAAGCTCTACAACGCATTGCAAATCGTGTGAACCATTTCTTTTTTACAGTTCCCACTAATTGTTACCCTGCTTTGTTTTTGTAGTGGCCTGCGAGGCAATTCGTTAACTGGGACTTTGTCTGCTGATATGTGCCAGTTGACTGGCCTTTGGTATTTGTAAGACTTCTTTCTTGGTAACCGCTATTTGATTTGTTATCTCCCAGCTTATAACTCCTTACTTATAATTCTCGTCATTTATTCAGCGATGTTAGGGGAAATAACTTGACTGGCACAATTCCAGATAGCATTGGTAACTGTACAAGCTTTGAAATATTGTACGTCTCAGTTTTTTATTTTTTTGTTGGTCACTAGTGAGTTTTGCATGTGTTTCACTTGACTAAATCTGTTTTGCATGCAGAGATATCTCTTACAATCAGATCACTGGTGAAATCCCATACAATATCGGGTTTCTTCAAGTGGCTACCTTGTAAGTTTCTACTTGTTAAGAATATCTATTGGGTCTTTATAAACCAAGTTCTCTAAAATACTTTCCTTATCTATTCAATTAGAGATCTGTTTTGAGTTTTATTCTTTTATTATAGTACGAATATTTAATTAAGTGCATGTTTTCAGGTCTCTACAAGGAAACAAGTTGACAGGAAAAATTCCAGAAGTCATTGGTCTTATGCAAGCGTTAGCCGTTTTGTAAGGAGTCCTATCAATTTTATTAATATCAACATATACTGTTTATATTCTGTGATTATAAAGTTATTCAACTTGCATCCACTATAGGGATTTAAGCGAAAATGAATTAGTCGGTCCAATTCCACCAATCTTTGGAAACTTATCATTCACAGGCAAACTGTAAGTAATTGCCATAATGACCCATGAAATATGGTATTTTCTCTTTGTTCTGTTATAACATATATCTATGCCACAGGTATCTTCATGGTAATCTACTTACAGGGCCAATTCCACCAGAGCTTGGCAACATGACGAAGCTTAGTTATCTGTAAGTGCAGTCCTCACTCAGCCTCGAGGTTTTAGATTTTCAGTTCTTATTTCATATGAACCAAGCTTCAATTCTTCCTGATCTTTTCAGGCAGTTGAACAATAATCAATTCACAGGTGGAATTCCTGCTGAACTAGGGAACTTGGATCAGCTTTTTGAATTGTAAGTCCAAGAGTCTTAATTGTTACAGAAATTTAACTTTTCATACTTGTAAATTGTAATAATAATATTGGTTAATAATTGTTCCATAGGAATCTTGCACTCAACAATCTGGAAGGGCCGATTCCCGAACGCATCAGTTCTTGCACAGCCTTGAATCAACTGTACGTCTTAACTATTACTGTATGTCATAATCATATATCTTGCTCCATGTTTATATTCAATTTGGTTACCTCTTTTGCAGAAATGTGCACGGAAACTTCTTAAATGGTTCCATTCCTTCGGGGTTTCGCAATCTAGAGAGCTTAACCTATCTGTATGCCCTATTTCTTTCTAATCTAATTACAGCATATTATTATTTTTGTATTTAACTGTCAATAAAATTACCATTTATGCTGCAGGAATCTTTCATCAAATAATTTCAAGGGTACTATACCATTTCAGCTGGGGAGAATAATCAATTTAGATACATTGTAAGTTCACATGTATAAATGTGTGTCATATTGCACATAAGTCTATTTGTATCCCGAGTCTAAATCTGTGAATTTTCCGCTATCCAGAGATCTTTCCAGCAATCAGTTCTCTGGACTCATTCCTGCATCTATTGGTGATTTGGAGCATCTTTTGACACTGTAAGCAGTGTGTTATGCCATAAATACGCATGTCTAAAAATAAGCTGTTGCACACAAACTAAACTTTATTATTTTTCTATCTATAGGAATCTTAGTCGTAATCATCTCGAGGGTCCAATACCTCAGGAATTTGGGAATCTAAGAAGTGTTCAGATTATGTGAGTTTGTTCAATTCTCCTTTTCACCTAGTTGGACATTCATTTAGCGAAAAACCATTGACTTACTATTATCGTTTTTCCATTAGTGATATGTCTTTCAACAAACTCCGCAATGCTATACCAGTAGAAATGGGCCAGTTGCAGAATATTATCTCTCTGTAAGCCAACTGTCTTCTTACTATTGTAAAATGTTTATACCTTGTAAAATAATGTGCACGTGTGTTAGTGTTGACTTTATTAACGTATTTTATGATATTATATGCAGGATCTTAAACAACAACAATCTTAACGGAGAGATACCTAACCAGTTATCCAACTGTTTTAGCCTTACTAATCTGTAAGTTGTATCCTGCTGAATTTATTAGCTTTGGTGAATGCTTATC
>BQNB010213203.1:0-10077 GCA_026074375.1 Tanacetum coccineum
GGCATCTAGATTACTTGGTCTGTATCACTAGACCTAGTTGAATGATAGGTCACATACTTAAGCATGTAAACAAGTATACATTGATAAATAAAAACAAGCAATCAACGATAAATTAAAAAATCGAGATAAACAAACCAAACATTAAGATCTTCATAATAATGGCTAATACCCAAAGGTATTAGCCTTCAAACGTCATAATAAATACAAAAGTAATGATTTAGCCAAGGTAAACTAACCGAGTTAATGAATGATACCAAAAACTGAACGATTACAAGAGTATACGAATTTACACGTCGTCTCCTATGGAATTAATTGCGTTGCTCGACCTCTTATGCTCTTTTTCTCCTTTGAAAATTAACTTTTATGGTTTAGGTATCGAGAATATGATTTAGCACACTTTAAACTCGTTTTTGAGTTTTCTATTTATAGGGTTTGGAATATGGTCGATACGGCATATCCAAAGTCTTGGATACAGCGTATCAAGGGTTTCTTGGAGTAGGGACCACGTTTGATATCTTCCAGAATATTTTATTTCCATATAGCTTGAATACGGCGTATTGCCTTCTTCTGGATACGCCGTATTATATCTTGTTTCCTTCGTGGTCTTTGGTGAGTGCAGGCACAGATACACCGTATCTTCCTTGATGGATACGGTGTATTGGTTGTCAGAACAGTAATCTTCAAATATCTCCATTTAAGCTCTAGAATGCGTGTCTTTTAGTCAATCTTTACCAAGTACTCTGTAATTACTATAATTCTCAAATATAAACGATCAAGTAACAATTCTTAGCAATAATTATACAAAATAGGTTAATTACATGGGATAATGATGCTATAAAATAGACGTTATTTGATGTCATCAGTTATCTGTGCTATTATATATATTTATTGGTTAATTATAAGAACTTTCGATACTTAATAGACTATATTTTCTATTATAAGTTCATGAGACGTTTCGTGGAAGAAAACGGAAGAATACACAAAGATATGAAGCTTAAATGAAGAAATAATCGAAGAAATAACACCGGGAAGGAATTCTTTACAACTTTGATTTTTGGTCTAAAAGCTGAAATTGCACCAAAACCACCGCACTTTTAAATAAGTACAACGTATTATTCATATATCCCAAAGTACGCCGCACAAAATAAAATGTGCGCCGTACTTTCAGTCTGATGCATTAAATACGTAAATTTAGCCTCAAGAACAACAACATACACCCCCAACTTGGCCCCCTAAGTATTTTTTTAGCCTATAAATACCCTCAATTATTCTAGGGAACTTCATATCTCATACACACAATCTATAAATCAATTGGGAGAGGAGGAAGGAGTGGTGAGGATCCTTCGATCCTATTATCCAAACACCCATTTATCTCACCATGCTACCACCACTCTCTACCACGAATCACCACTGAAACACCACCATTTTCAGACCCTAAACATGATATTTCCAGAACCTAAGTACATCATACCATGAGGATTAGACGATTCACACCAAATCTCTAATTCCTTTACTCTATTAAACCCATTACCAAACACACCATTTGGCAACGTGTTGTTGATTTCCAGCGGGGTCGTGACAACCCCCAGGTTATTTTAAGAGGTTCGGATATTAGTTGTTTATGAGAACAATTGGTTATTGGTTTTGGTACTTTGTTCTTACACGTTGAATATGTGAAACATGATATAATATTTAGATGATTTTGCTATGGTTTGTGAATATATATGTTTATGAATTTGATGTTATTTTTGCTTGGATCATTGTTTATCTTTTGGTATATCTTTTCAATTGAAATAGGCCGAAAGTGTTAATTGTCTTGATGTATTTTGAACCGTTTGTCTATGGCGTGTCAATATCATACTTGTGAGAATTGTGTGGTAAATTGATAAACAACCCAAGTAGAATGATGTTTAAGACCCTTCATTATGTTGACCGACCGGGTTGGGAGGAATTCATATGTATGCATATTTGATATAAATCATTCTTAATGCGCTCGTGATGATGTAGTATATAGGCCGAAAGGATTCTATGTTATCATTGGTGGTAGATATGCTTGTTTTTATGATTTCCCATCATATATGACTTGTATGCTTTGTTTATATAAAGTCTTGCACTATCTATATCTCATGTTATGTGGATCATGCCTTGCTTCTTTTTTGCTTTACACTTGTTTTGGCTATTTGATCTGTGACAATCATTTAGCTTTGTTACATGATAAACATTCTGTGAATTACTACAAATCTCGTGGAACGACCTGGACTTAACTAATACTATATTACACTCGATAATGTATACTTTCCTGAGTGTTGTGTTTTTAGTAAAAATCGGTATTTCTAGCATTATAAATTTAAGACTTGTAAAACACACATCAAGTTTATGACGCCGCTGACAGGGATTTGTTTTAGTTATTCTCATATTGTTTACTAGTCTTGTGCATGTTACGTGTGTTTAAATCTCTTACAATCCTTAAAAATCATCTTCTATTGCTGCAAGTGCACCACACTTCTAATGAAGTGCCTCGTACTTCCCGTGTTTTCTCTTGCTACTTTGCAGATAAAACCTGCAAGTACGCCGGTTTCAAAACAAAACCGTTGTACTTGTCCATCTCGTGACTGATTAATTTCAGTGGTAACACAAAACCTCCAAATTGCTAGTCTCAGGTATGTGATCATTTGAAATTCTATTTTATATGATTATACACCTTGTACAATTGTGAATATTTAGTTTATCATTCACAAAAATAAAAAACAAAAAGATTTTAATTCTTTCTTCATTTTTATTTTGGCATGTTTTTGTTAATATAATAAGTCATGTTGTTTGTTTGTTTAATAATATTTCTTGCATTACATATGTGAAAAAAATAAAATGTTTGAAAAAATTGCAGTAAGTACGCTGCACTTCTGGGTCTAATTTTTTTTTGCTTTTCGCATCTTTATCATATTAGATTGTTTTTAAATTCGTATTAGTATTAATTCCTTTTTGTTTGAATTTGTTTGATTGCTTGTTTGTGTGTTTGTTTGCATTTTAATATTGTCAAAAAGTTAAAAAAATTATAAAACATAAAAAAAGATTTTCTTATTTGATGATTTCATAAGTTTTCCTAACGAAAACTTTATTATATTCAAAGTAAACCCGGAAACTATGAACAATTCTGTCATAATTGTTTATAGCTTCGAAATACAATCTTACCAACACTCTCTTGGATGGATTAAACTCCAGAAATGGATGAACTATGGAGAAGTTCACTCCAAATCTCCATAAACACTTCTAAACTATAATTAGAGAAAATTCTTTGAAGGATATTAATTTTACACACACTTAGAAACTTAGAGAGAGAAAGCTAGAGATAGAGTGGATGGGAGAATGCACCAAAAACACACATAAAAGATAAGAGAAATGCATTCAATCAACACCCTCTCCATGTGTGGAGAGGGTAAATATACTTACATAGTTGGGCTGGGCCGGGCTTTCTATAGGCTTTTTATAAGTCGGTCCGGTTAGATTACTTAGACATTACATAATATTAACTAACTATTACTAAGGCTCGTGAGATCGATAATGATCGTCACTTCACTCTAAAAACTGACTCACTTACCAATCTTACCCCTAAGGGACGATCGTTGAGATCTCATAAATGATCAACACTTTATGTGTTCCTAACAATCTCCCTCTAAGAGGTGATCATAGAGATCTCTCCTTGCGACCATGATCATTAATCATTAAAGCTTTTTGACTTGATCTTGAGTCCTTGTTGTGTAATAGTTGATCTTTTGTCTGGCATCTTTATGTAATGGTCTTTGATCATTATGCTTGAGCTTGTTCCTTCATGCTTGATGGACTTGTGATTATGTGATCTTGAGCATCTTGAGATCATCAACAAGCATAATTCTTTTCGCCTTCTCGTAACTCTTTCCATCTGTGTTAATTGTGACCTTTTAGACCGACATGCTCATACCTTTCTTGATATGTTAAGTTGAAAAGCTTTAGTAATGCATATTTCTTGAGGTTCTTTAACTTTAACACTTCGTCACTTCGAGAAATACGTTCGGTATCAGAGTGACGGAAACTTCTTTGAAATTCTTTGAATTTAATACTTCGTCACTTCAAGAAAGACGTACGTTATCAAAGTAGCGGAAGTCTTGAAACATGTACTTGAGCTTTCATGATGTCTTTATATTTGTTGGTCGGGTATGAGCATGTGGACATGTATCTGTAAAACAGCTAGAACCAGGTACCTTCACCTCCATCTTTAAGTATCCTACATTAAAACAGTTAGCAATAAAGTAGGGGGACGAATATGGCTTTGTCATTTGCCTGTGTTTGGTTGGAGTAACCTTCGAATCTGTGAGGATCGACCTGTGATCAGGTAGATTCAATTTAAAAAGAATCTCCTTGACACAATTTCTAGCTGAAGTATCAAATATTTCTAACACATATGTATTAGATTTGTCAAACTCACCATGTTCTCATTATCGGAACTTCTTAAAGCAGACAGCACGATAAGAGTGAACCAGCGAGTTACTATCTCACCGATTGAAATAAAAATTGATTTGAAAAATCAATCGACGTATCACTTGCTAAAGTGGTTTTGTGACACATCGAGAGTGTTAATCATTTCAAAAGTTCATCATCAATCATTAATTCATATACTGGAACAAGTTTGATTCATTAAGAATCGCACCATCGTTTCTTTCTAGTTGTCACAAGTTTGATTCATTAAGAATCACACAAGTCACCTACCAAGAGCTTGTTTGATGTTGGCTCAAGCAGGATTTCCATCTTCACTGTGATTACTTTAGTATCACTCTAATGTTCTGGCAAAATCACAAGGATAATGCATAGGACTCTTTATATATTTCTTGTTATTCACATTGTGTGAGATATCAAGCATAATTTTGACAAGTGTCCTAATGAGATTTATGGATGATCTCTTTTGGCTCTAGACTCAATAGTGCACTTTGGTTTTATTGATCGGAGGCTAGAGCAGACTGCCACCTTTTCAATACCAACTAACTTTGAGTGAGAAAGTTGATAGAAATGCGTGTAATCTATGTGAGAAATGAAACAGAAATATTTTAAGAGATTTTGAGTGGCTAGGGAGGGTTATGCATTGCATCACTAGGTCTATGATGTCAGTCTTCAATGTCAGTAATCATCTTTGTGATTCTTAACAGTAGATGTATTGACCCGGTTTCTGCCTAAGTGTAAGGAGGGCTTCTTTCTTTTCACCCTTTATCTTAACTTTTTCTTTTTAATTCTTTAACCCCTTCAGCACTTACCGAGACTTCATAACTAGTACCTTGTTGGGTTTGTTCCAGTACTAGCTCCATCTCAGTCGGCACTTTTCCCATATTCTTACTTTTACTCCTTTTTTCATACCTAAGGACTACTACACTATCTAGTGGAATATCCCTGGGTAGATCCCTCCGGTTTTGGCTGGATCATGGGAATTAATACCTAAACTTAACCACCTTATAACTCCAATACAGTAATATAAATGGTCGGTCTTTGGTACTTCCACATTTCTGCCAATCACATAACCATTTGCTCCCCCTTTATATGTGCATCGATTAATCAAAAGAGATTAGCACATATATGGGTTAGCGTACACTTGAGATCTTAAAAATCACATTATTATCCATATATTTTAATCATATTTTCTCCCCTTATCAAAAATGTCAAGTCTATTGATATTTTGGATATCAAAAGATTAAAATTTATGCTTACGCGGAGAGAAATGTTCCAATTATTCACAAGCCATATAAGGAACATTTTAATGCTCTCCTTTAATATTTGAGGGTATATAAGATAGTGCTGAGTACGATAATTTTGAAAGATTTTGAATTTACTAAGAAATTCTTGAAAAATTTGTACTCGAGCACTACTTATATTCACCATTTTCAAGTCTACACTACATATATATATTCACAAGACTATATATGAGACATGACCTGAATATATTCAAACCAAAAATGACAAAGTCATTCTATCCCCGACAGAAATCTGTAGTCCATCTCGACAGTCTCCTTTTAGAAGTTGTCTTAGCTTCCCCTCGAACCAGCAATTCTTTCTTGAATAGATTCAACGCAGATGTGCAAGCCGCATCAAGTAGTCTTGATGTATAAAGCCCAAATATCCGAAGTACACAACTAATTCGAAACCGTAACACCAAAGTCAATTAAGTCTCGGATGTCTGTATTTCTCCTTACATGATTGTGATGATATAAATTGTAACACCAAAGTCAACTAAGTCTCGGATGCCACAATTATTCCCTCTTAAGTAGTCGAAATGATAACACCTAAGTCAACTAAGTCCCAAATGTACTCATTTCTTTCTGCAAAATACTGACTAACTTAAGGAATCATCATACATATCAAACCTATGTGTACCTCTTTTGTCAACTAATTCTACTCCCTTTTAAAATTAAGCTTAGTGATTAACCGTTAAAGGAAGCATTAATTCAATTAGTAACCAATCTCCTCACGCTAGAATAAATCTTCTTACAACACATCCACCTGGTATCTTAAATGATGCTTACTAAGAAATAACAAGATATCTCTTCTCCATGGTGAATAGAAATACGCACCGAAGTAAACAAGTTAAAACACTGATTTTCTCTAGTTATGACATTTGTCTTCCCGGAATGACCTAAAATGAGAATAGGGAATGAATTCTATCTCGTGTACTCATTATCTTTCTTGTATATATATTCCTTCCCCCTTGCTGGTTTTGATACCTTGAAATTAGCAAAACCTAGTATGCACATATACTAGAGATCGTGTTTGAAGAATTGATAAGCTTAAATCTATTCTGTGATAATCAACTTAAAGGCATTTAAAACTATGAAAGTATTTCCAAGCATTCATAAGTCTTTTACAAACTATAAGGTGTTGGCAATATTGATTGTCTGTAGTTTAAAGCCTGAATTCACTAAGTCTCAAAGTGAAAATAAGTCCCTAAAGTTTGAAACAAATGACATCTAAAGTCCTTGTAGTTAATATAAGTTAACTCCCCTTAAAAATGTTATCCGTCATTATCCAAAACATTATCCATTTATTCTGTGACTTATTTTGAAAGACTGTTTTAAAAGATTATTTGATGACACATTCTCCCCCTCAAATAATGACCCATTTTCTATTTAAAGAGCTGTTGTCATTGTTTGAGTGATCGAATTGTCTTTGAAAATCTTTTTGTGATTACCGAAAACACTGATTCATTGTGAAGACAACTTTTTACCAATAAAAATAGATTTCTATTATTTGTCAATCATAAAATGCACTGACACATACACTTATTGTATATAGGAAGCACATGTTGTGTTGCAAAGTAAACACAAGCCTTTGCATGGTCATAAAGTAGACCATGCCCGAGAATAAATTCTTGTTATGAGGTCAAGTTTTCTTTTTGAAATACTTGCCTTTAAGATGATGACCGGGTTGCTATCTGAAATAATAGCAAGCTATTTTGGCATGTTTTGAAAGCTTTTGAAACTTCTGCTCGAATTTCATTTACAGCCTCGTATCATTATTAAATGACATTTCTAAGGCCGTAAATGTTATCGATTTTCAGAAGACATGCCAGAGATACATATTTTTATATTTTTCTGATTTTATAATTTTGTATTTTGTTTTTCTGATTTTATATTTTTCTATTTTGTTTTTATAAACATAAAAATAAAAATAAAAATAAAAATAAAAATAAAAAATCTTTTTGTGTTTTTATGATTTTATATATTTACATAGGATACAAGAAGATTTCTCTTCTTTTGAAGATAAAGCGCAATGAAGCGTACACTTTTATTTTTTGAGGAGCGGGGCCTGAAGCGATATCGACAAACGCCATTAAATGAAGCTCGGGTTATGCACTGAATTGTACATAAGCCATATAATGAAGACCGAGTTATAGTCTGAAGTAACTGTAAGTCATTTTTCTTGAAGTCCAAGTCCTAAGCTGATATTTACTTAGAAGTCGTTGACCATATTGATTAGATGTGTAGACCAGCCCGAATCCAATTACCAAGCTACAATTTGTATGACCTGCATTGGACACTTGAAGAGCATGTAGAAATAGAAACATTGGATCCCATATGATTGTTGGGTTCCAAGTGGTTAGCAGTCCTAGATTCTACAATCTTAGGTGCACTATATGATTAGTTTCTTTGGGTCTGCATTGAGATGCACTACTTGGTTTTTTGTTTGTTATTACAGCTGTTTTAACAGGTATCATGGGAGGCACTATTTTAGTGGAAGTGAATCTAGTTAAGGGGCACTTAGTTCCAACTATAGTGCAAGTCTATCCTGTGGGTACCCATTTATATCCAACATTTTACTAGTAGGTTTCCATTCTTTCATTTTAATGCTCTTAACAGCCTTAGCTCTAGCACGATCATTCACTTCAGACAAATGTTGTATAACACAAAAATCATGTCTTGCATCAAAATAGCATTTGTTGCATGTTAAGCACACAGATTTAGACTTACTATTTTCTTTAGTCAGACTAGGCTTAACATTCCTAGTATGGGCTTCTACTTTTTGATATTTCTGGTTGCTACTTAATGGTTGCATGATCCTATTGTTCTTTTTTTCACTGCGAGGTTTTGATCTGCTAGCATTAGTAGAACAGTTTACATTTATAGAAGGCACTAAAGGTTTGTTAGTGGTCTGAGTCTGGTGAACATCTACATGAATTTGTGTGTTATTGTCTGATGTTGTACTAGTTTTTGCAAAAGTGACTTTTCTAGCTTTGTTCATTGGTGTGACGGCAACCAACTTCTCACTCTTCAATGGAGAACTTGGACATGTATCACTAACATATACTAACAACTCCTGAATCTGTTCCATGTACAAGCAAGCATAAGCTAACGCATTATCTAAAGGATTTGAGGTTCTAGCTTGTGCACTATATCACGAAAGGTGGTGTCGCATTTTCTTTTAGTCTCCTTAATGTGATTCTACATGTGCTTCCTATTGTTCTTAAGCTTTGGAGGTGATCCACAGTTCTACCTTATGCACTACGGGGGCAAATCACTTTTGGACTGTATTCACATATTCACGAAAGCACATATAACACTTTTTTCTTGTTAGTTTCTTTTAAGTCATTCTTTAGAGTTGTTACGATCAAACCTTGTTCCTGAAGTTTTGCATTTAAATCAGAAATTTCCACAAACTTTTGATTGACTTGATTAATTAACACATCACATTGTTCTTTTGATCGAATACGTGCTGGTTTAATCAAGTCATAAAGTTGCTTATAAGTCTGTTTCAAATGTTTATTTTCAGCAATAAGTTTTGACACCTTATGTTCCAATTTAATATTTATAGTCTCAATCTCATCTATGTTCTTTTTGACATTTACATCATGCACATTTTCACATAAAGATTTAATTCTCTCTTTTAATTTCCTTATGACCGTGTCTTTCTCTTGCGACTAAGCTTTCAATTCATTCAATTCAAAATATTGATCAAAATTTAGAGCACTTTGATTTGAAACAGAATTGTCCCTTTGAAAAATTTCCTGATTAAGTTGAGTGTCAACTACTAAAGAGATGCAATGTTTTTCAAGAGATGTGAAACTTCTGAATAGTTTATCGTAAGTCTCTTTTTCAATGAAACCTTTTTATTAAGAAGCTCAGTCTCAAGTTTGAGACACTTTTCACATTCATGCACATTCACATAATCATTATTCACAGTAGAATTCATAATTATGTTCACTATATCTTTGTTGATGACTTGTTTTAAGAGTCGTTCATTTTCATTTAAAACTTGATTCATTTTAACTTCAAATGTTTTTTAAACGATGTTGTTCCACAGCCTGTTCCATTTGATGAAAGACATTTTGGACTTCAGAAAGTTCATCAATTAAATATTGATCGAATGTATTAAATAAGTCCTTCAGTGCTTTTACAAAAGGGAATTATTTTATCCCTAAAACAAGCTTTTGTATGTTCAAACCCTCACGAGCCCTCAATGATTGTTGTGGCAGTGGTTCTTTCTTTGACAACCACGTCAAAAATAGCACGATAGTATTTAAGTTTCTTCAAACTTGTATTTACCATGCTGACTTTAGGAAGTTCTTTC
>BQNB010213204.1:0-10077 GCA_026074375.1 Tanacetum coccineum
TATTACAGAACATAAAAACAATAAATACTATTTGGTCCTTAGACTATATTTACTAACTAATTATATCATTAGTTCCAACAGTAACCAACATCAGTAATTAAGCTTTATCACTATAGGTTGACTATGAAGCTCTTTACTTATGAATGAGTTGCCTTATGTCATGTATTATCTAAAACAAGTCAAATAAGAAACCTAAATATAAGTCACGGAACTGGAAATGCTTGCGACAATATGAACTGTTTTGACCAGTTACTGAACCTGCCCATTTTCTACCTCAAGTTAACCTTAAATTTCAATTCTATTACTGGCCTTTTGCCAATTTGAGAGCCTGCTGTGACTATTTCCAGTTTTACAGAGTGTTGATATCCATTATTAAAAATTTCTAAAGAAACGATGTCCTGAAACATATCTCTTATCCCATAAAAGGTATGTACCTCAGATTTCCACAATTGGAAAGCCCTTTGTTTCTAGTTTTCAGAAAGTCCAATTATCCATTCTCATTGTTTACCATTTGACGGGAAAAGTCGTTTTAGTGACTGACTACATTTTCAATTTCGTAGCAACGTTAATCTCTTCTTTACCGTTTTGACCATATATCCTAAACCACACAAGCTTTCAATGAAATTCCAATTGGGGTAGTTTGCTTATGATGTGCCCAACTGAGGTAAGTCATAAATTAAATTACCCAAGTATTTTAGTCTAGTGTTTTACTCACTTTGTTTACCCTATATCCAGACTTACATTGTTTTAGTAAAATGGCCATAAAATCCTCATCCGAATGAGTTGGTTGCCTATCCAACTCACCAATTGTACCTAAGAATTTTATCTATCCCCTCATGCAATAATATTACTGACCTAAGTTTAAAAATTTGGAGATCTATCTCGTTTTATCCACTGATCTCAAACAGCCTTTATATTGACACTTTTACTCTACCTTTTTGCTATCAAATCCACCAATTACTTGCATGCAATGCCACTAACTATCATAAGATACATATTTCTACAGTAGGTACATCAAAGTAATAGTAAGAAATTTCCAAAAACAATCTACCATGAAAAGTAAGGAATCTGAAACAAATTGCTTGTGACATTGATAGACTTATAGGCTTATAGTTTACAAATTGATAATTCAATAGACTACATTTGTATTCTTTGTACATTATCAGTAAGGCAACATCAGTAGTTGATATGCAAAATGATGTGCAACATCAGTAAAGTAATACAACAAAATTACCATCATTTTGTTTGTTCAATTAATATATGTTTATAAAGCATAACGAGGTTAGAACACTTACAATATGTTCACGTGACTTGTCATTAATCCATACCGGCTCGACCACATCAACCTCGATTGATGTCGACCCTCTTTCCTCATTTGACCCACATACCCCATTTGACCCATCTGACCCGCCTACCCCATCTAACTCGCCTTCTCCAACTGACCCATCTACGCCAGACGACCCACCTACGTTAGCCGACGCACCTGACTGTTGAACCAAGGGAGGCCTTGTTGCTTTGAGTGTATAGCGTTGACACCGGATTTATAAATTACATAAACAAGTAATCTGTTATTCATCAAATAAACATTCATAAGACAATAAGCATGACATGATGAGCTTACCCATAGGCTCTGAGATCAATATATCAGCCTTCTCAGGCAATTCTACGTCTTCAATTTTTCCCTTGATAACCTACATGACGATGCCAAGAATACATCCATTTAAAACATGATTGTTTGGATTTGAAGTAGCCGGCACAAGACTAGTAATTATTATTTAGTAACACCTGTGCAGCAAACAATGATAGTATGCCGCTTCCAGCACCAACATCAACCACTACCCGTCCAACAAAATCTTAATTTTAGGAGAGTGACAGCGATGGGGGGAAATCAAAAGGAGAGTGACAGCGAGAGAGACCGACCCAAGTCATCCATAAAAGCGTCAGCTAACTTATCGCATTTTGTCTTTAACTGAATCTCAATCTCACGAAGAAGTGGCATTTGGTATTCCGCCACATCCTACAACAAATGTGATGTTCAATCAGAATACTAAATAAAGGTTTACTAGCGTAAAATACCAATGCACATTGTTTATTAATACTACCATTAGTAAGTTATTATCAATTTATCTTCTTAGTCTTACCATAGGCAACGGTGCATGTTGAGCCTGACTTTGCCACAAATAACCAGACGTTATTCCCAGATACCGATTAGGAACCCCGCCAACTGCAGGATCACCCATGTCAGAAGCGCCAATAGGAAACACATTGTTCGCTGAACCACCCGCATTGATTGAAGTAACATTTTTGTAGTTGCTTGAGTTCGAGCTAATTGTCATACTGGTACTTGTACTATCAATTGAAATTCGTGATAATACACTCATTTTCTCTATATCTTCTTCGTGAACCTCACCGTCTTTTGAAATTAGAGGAAGCCTTAGTCTTTGAGCAGCTTCTGCAACGACTAATCAATGCTCAAGCGCTTCATATACATGTAAAAAACAGAAACAATAAACATCAATTCGAGATGACCAATCAAGGAACAAAGTTACCCGTGTTTATATCCCTCAATATAACTTCAGCAAGCATTAGCAAATTAAATTTCGACAAATATACAAAATTTCTATGAATTTCAGGAGTAAAACTTTATAAACTGGAAAATAAAATAATTGAAAATTATACCTGAGGGGAATTCTTGAGGCCGAGATTTGAGTGAAAACCTTATGTGTCTATAATTCCTCCAAGATTAGCCACCAAAACAGCTTGTTGATAATCTTCAACCATACTGATTGCTTCACAGTATATAGCCTACACATAGTAAATCACTAGACTAATAAATTACAGAAGTCCTGAAAATAAGGTTTGCATATTGACTGTAAAACTCATTGATACTTTAAATTAATTACCTAATTGAAGATATAATATAATAAATTATCTAATTTATGGATAAATGACCTTGAAATTGGTGTCGACGGCTGGAACAACGACTATTGGATGGTGACTAATTTCAAGAGGCGAGAGAGGATGTGAGAGAGATGAAGAAAATTAGTTTGAGGAGAAAAAAATACGAAGAAGATGTTAGATCTTAAATGAAACACATAAAGAAGGGTGGAAGGATAATTTGATTTTGGAGAAAATTTTAGGCGGGCTTGTTAAAAGTTGAGAGGGAAATTTCATGGCAAAACTAAGTAGACATGTAAAAATTAGAGATAAATTTAAAATATGAAATATCTTAATTTTAGTTTTTCTTATAAAAACATGTAATCAATAAATAAGTCTAACGTAATGTTTCGAATTTTAGGCACTTGTTAGCATATATATTAAAAATAAGTCTAGCGTAATGTTTCAGAATTTTATAAGCTAAGATTTATAACTAATATAAAAGTTAGCTAAAGAAAAAAATTAATACAAAAGTTTGACAAGGGGATCTATTTGTATATGTTTCTTTATTAAAAAAAAGTGAAATTGCATGTCTTACGCTATCAGGGCCCGAGTTAATATAAATGAGCTAAAAGTAAACAAATGAACATAAATGAGCTTAAGTAAACCAGTGATATTACATTATTATAGTCAAACGGATTAAAAGATAAACTACACTAGACCAAAGCAATGTGAATTTCCCTTATCGACAAGACATACAAGGTAAACTACATGACTTCTCGGTATATCTAGTTACTGAACACGTTAGACACTCAGTTAATCATTACAATTAGTAAATCATGATACAACTCATCTCACCGTTTTTGAACCACTACAAATTTTACGACCTACATATAATAGTTCATTTTCACCGATAAAAACACAATCAATACTATAAGGTTGAGAATTTTACTATAGATTGTTTTATACTATATATCATGCTCGTGATATCGAATCAAGTTTGAAAGATCATATATACCATATCATGCCAGATGTTACAGTACCTACCCCTTAAAGAAATCTCGTCCCGAGATTAAATTTGTTTTAACCGATTGTGTGACCAAGAAAAGATTTATGATTTAATAAACCGTTTCTAAACAAAACGCTGATAATTTTATTCAACAAAATTTCGATGTTTCGACACTTCTCAATGTACCAGAAATTTTGGCTAGGTTTGACCAGGATATTTAATCTGTCAAAATGGGTATCTCAAAATCCTTACAGGTCTTATGACTGATATAAACGCGTTATACGGAGAGTCTCTTAATAGTGAAAGCGTCAAAGGAGAAAGTGTAGCCGCGTGGAAATGTATACGTATAGGTTTCAAATGTTCAAAGATGGGTCTCTTTCTGATATCTGTAATCTTCGATGATTAATAACAGACGAGGCTAATAGATGTAAGTATCCAACTTACTTGGTAGTACCAGGATGTATCGCGACCTAAGTCTTCGTACTAGTGGCCCGAAGTGAATAGGTCGACTATCTCTTCCATCGATAGGTGTTCATCTGGTTTAAGGAGGGTTGCATTACCTATTGGATAAAGTTGTACATGTCGGGACCGCTCCAGGACCCAACAACAGCAACCATAACGATAATAACTATAACAAATAGTGATAGGATGCCGAGAATGAGGACATTTCGAGAAACAATACTCCCATAATAAAGCTTAACAAAATGAAGGACCTCCGCGAGAGAGCTTATTGATAGGCGGCGAAAATGGTTACACAGTCGTTAAGATTTCAATGATGTAATCAACTCCATAGATCAAGTGTGTAACAAGTCTATAGTTCCACCACGAAACAGTTCGTGATCGCGGAAGGATTAGCAACAGCCAAAAGGTAATAACGTTAAGAATGATATAAGTAGTATCCAAGTATGAGGCCTTAATGATTCTGTTGAGTGGAGTAAGATACGATGTGTTTCTAAAACCTTTTTAACTGATTTTTGTGAATTACGGGTTTCGACTTCAAACACAGTGTCATATTGGATACCATTAGCCCACTTATTATAATTTCTTAACTACATAAAGGAGCGTCCAATTTATTGTAAGTAAGAAAAGATAAATTTATGTTTCGTGGATTTACAATTACGTTATTTAACTGAAGAGGCGTCCCAATCCTTTCAAATCACAGAGATTATAAATAATCCTACTAATAAATTCCGATGCAATACGCGAACTCACATAACCTTCAAGTGGAGATGACATGACATGCGAGAGCTCCTAAGAGTACTGGAGAATCGAGTGTTCCAAACTCGTGCTCAGGAGAAGGGAGTAAAACTACCAAGGAATATCGACCTAAGAGTTCAAAGAATATTAATGAGAACTCGTGTTAGTAGTAAACAAGGTAAAGGTCTCTAAGAACGAGTTAACATAGCGATTGAAATCATATCAATCCTTCTATTACAATCCCGCCCATTAACAAGACTAGTAATACTTTAGAATTCATACATAATCCCCATGTAACAGAAACTGTGACGGCTTTGTTTATCATAGCATATTATCATATCAATCCTCATATTACAAGTCCCTCCATACCATACTTATAAACCTTGGATTCAAACATAATCCATTAAACAAAATTATGATGGCCTCCGTGTAATACAATATTGTATAAAACTGTGAAGAAAAATAATATTCTTAAAGACCATTGTTTTAACTTACAATGTCTGAGAACGAAGTGAGACCATTGTGCAACTCACAATGTCTAAGAAGTAAAATGAGACCATTGTGTAACTCACAATGTCTAAGGCGTAAATGAGACCATTGTGCAACTCACAATGTCTTAAGAATTGTTCTGGTATTTATATAAATAACTCTTATATAAATAAATGTACGATACACGCAAAAAGGAATGCAAGCATATATATTATATATATGTATGCCACGTAAGCACTTAAGGTAACAAGTAACCTAAGCAAGTAAGCAAGTAGTGTGTATGCACTTTGAAAATGTTTGCTGTGATGCAATGTTTGTGAAAACAGTTATAGTCTAGGGTAAAATATGCAACCTAGTTCTCTATAACCAGTGCTCTGATACCAATCTGTAACACCCCCAAAAATGTGTCGCAGCGGAAATGTGTCCGGGGGCGTTACTTCATAATACACAACGCTAGATACAAGAGAACGACCTCTAAATGTGTCGTTTGAAAAGTAATCTCGTTGATTTCCTTGAAATTGATATAACATTTGTCCCATAATTGGGAGAGAGAGATGGGTGCATGTGTGTGTATGTTTTTGTATCTAATGAAAAGAAATGTGTAACTTTTCTATATATATAAAAAGTTATAAATAATTTTATAAGTGTTTAATAGTATAGGGTTTATTGTGTAAGTTTTTAATATAGTTTGGATAACTATCGGTTCGGGACTCGTTTGAGCCACTTATCGGATGATTCAAAATACGAAACTTGCGCCATTGCGTTTCAAATCATTTTTCTCATGAAAACGAGTATTCACTCGACTAATTTTCATAAAAGTTTTATAAAATTTATTTAAAATGTTTGTTATTTATTTTGTATATTACTGATAAACTTTGTCCGTAAAATGATCATTTACTTGAATATTTGCGTCTTTAACAAACGTTACTGAATAAAATGATAACTAATTTATTAAATATTTTTATTTAATAAAAAGTGTTAATTAAATGCAATTTAATTATTTTCTTGTTTCTATAATCTTGCGAGGGCATTTCAGTCACTGTTGAACATGTCATGTACAACGATAGCATCTCGACTCATCCTTGAACATCTAATGTGTAACGATATCATCCCGACTCCTCCGTTGAACATGTCATGTACAACGATAGCATCTCGACTCATCCTTGAACATCTAATGTGTAACGATATCATCCCGACTCCTCCGTTGAACATGTCACGTACAACGATAGCATCTCGACTCATCCGTTGAACATCTCATGTACAACGATAGCATCTCGACTCCTTCGTTGAGCATCTCATTTACAACAATAGCATCTCGACTCATCCGTTGAACATCTAATGTATAACGATAGCATCTTGACTCCTCCGTTGAACATCTCATGTACAACGATAGCATCTCGACTCCTCCGTTGAACATCTCATGTACAACGATAGCATCTCGACTCATCCGTTGAACATCTAATGTATAACGATAGCATCTCGACTCATCCGTTGAACATCTCATGTACAACGATAGCATCTCGACTCATCCGTTGACCATCTAATGTATAACAATAACATCTCGACTCATCCGTTGAACATCTCATGTACAACGATAGCATCTCGACTCATCCGTTGAACATCTAATGTATAACAATAACATCTCGACTCATCCGTTGAACATCTCATGTACAACGATAGCATCTCGACTCATCCGTTGAACATCTCATGTACAACGATAGCATCTCGACTCATCCGTTGAACATCTAATGTATAACGATATCATCTCGACTCCTCCGTTGAACATCTCATGTACAACGATAGCATCTCGACTCATCCGTTGAACATCTAATGTACAACGATAGCATCTCGACTCATCCGTTGAACATCCATATACAACGATAGCATCTCGACTCATCCATTGAACATCTAATGTATAAAGATATCATCTCGACTCATCCGTTGAACATCTCATATACAACAATGGCACGTCGACTCATCCGGTGACCATCTAATGTATAACAATAACATCTCGACTCATCCGTTGAACATCTCATGTACAACGATAGCATCTTGACTCATCCATTGAACATCTAATGTATAACGATAGCATATCGACTCCTCCGTTGAACATCTCATGCACAACGATAGCATCTCGACTCATCCATTAACCATTTAATGTATAACAATAACATCTCGACTCATCCATTGTTCATCTCATGTATAACGATAAAATCTCGATCATCTGTTGAACATCCCATGTACAACGATAGCATCTCGACTCATCCATTGAACATCTAATGTATAATGATAGCATCTCGACTCCTCCGTTGAACATCTCATGTATAACGATAGCATCTCGACTCATCCATTGAACATCTAATGTATAACGATATCATCTCGACTCTTCCGTTGAACATCTCATGTACAACGATAGCATCTCGACTCATCCGTTGAACATTTAATGTACAACGATAGCATCTCGACTCATCTGTTGAACATCTAATGTATAACGATAGCATCTCGACTCATCCGTTGAACATCTCATATACAACGATAGCATCTTGACTCATCCGTTGACCATCTAATGTATAACAATAACATCTCGACTCATCCGTTGAACATCTCATGTACAACGATAGTATCTCGACTCATCCGTTGAACATCTAATGTATAACAATAACATCTCGGCTTATCCGTTGAACATCTCATGTACAACGATAGCATCTCGACTCATCCGTAGAACATCTAATGTATAACAATAACATCTCGACTCATCCGTTGAACATCTAATGTATAACGATATCATCTCGACTCCTCCGTTGAACATCTCATGTACAACGATAGCATCTCGACTCATCCGTTGAACATCTAATGTAAAACGATAGCATCTCGACTCATTCGTTGAACATCCATATACAACGATAGCATCTCGAATCTTCCATTGAACATCTAATGTGTGAAGATATCATATCCCATCCGTTGAACATCTCATATACAACGATGGCACGTCGACTCATCCGGTGACCATCTAATGTATAACAATAACATCTCGACTCATCCGTTGAACATCTAATGTATAAAGATAGCATCTCGACTCATCCGTTGAACATCTCATATACAACAATGGCATGTCGAATCATCCGGTGACCATCTAATGTATAACAATAACATCTTAACTCATCCGTTGAACATCTCATGTACAATGATAGCATCTTGACTCATCCATTGAACATCTAATGTATAACGATAGCATATCAACTCTTCCGTTGAACATCCCATGCACAACGATAGCATCTCGACTCATCCGTTGACCATCTAATGTATAACAATAACATCTCTACTCATTCGTTTACCATCTCATGTATAACGATAACATCTCGATCATCCGATGAACATCTTATGTACAACGATAGCATCTCGACTCATCCGTTGAATATCTAATGTATAATGATAGCATCTCGACTCTTCCGTTGAACATCTTATGTACAACGATAGCATCTCGACTCATCCGTTGAACATCTAATGTATAACGATAGCATCTTGACTCCTCCGTTGAACATCTCATGTACAACGATAGCATCTCGACTCATCCGTTGAACATCTCACGTACAACAATAACATCTCAACTCATACGTTGAACATCTAATGAATAACGATAACATCTCGACTCCTCCGTTAAACATCCCATGTACAACGATACCATATCGACTCATTTGTTGAACATCTCATGTACAACGATAGCATCTCGACTCCTCAGTTTAACATCTAACGTATAACGCTAGCATCTCGACTCATCTGTTGAACATCTCATGTACAACGATAGCATCTCGACTCATCAGTTGAACATTTAATGTATAACGATAGTATCTCGACTCCTCCGTTGAACATCTTATGTACAAAGATAGCATCTCGACTCGTCCGTTGAACATCTCATGTACAATGATAGCATCTCAACTCATTCGTTGAACATCTAATATATAATGATAGCATCTCGACTCCTCCGTTGAACATCTCATGTACAACGATAGCATCTTGACTCATCCGTTGAACATCTCATGTATAATGATGGCATCTCGACTCCTCCGTTGAACATCTAATGAATAACGATAGCATCTTAATTCCTCCATTAAAAATCCCATGTACAACGATACTATCTCGACTCATTTGTTAAACATCTGATGTACAACGATAGCATATCGACTCCTCCGTTGAACATCTCATGTACAACGATAGAATCTTGACTCCTCGGTTGAACATATAATGTATAACGATAGTATCTTGACTCATCTGTTGAACATCTCATGTATAACGATAGCATCTCGAATCCTCAGTTGAACATCTAATGTATAACGATAGCATCTCGACTCATTTGTTGAACATCTCATGTAAACGATAGCATCTCGACTCATCCGTTGAACATCTCATGTATAACGATGGCATCTCTACTCCTCCGTTGAACATCTAATGAATAACGATAGCATCTTAATTCCTCCATTAAAAATCCCATGTACAACGATACCATC
>BQNB010213210.1:0-10077 GCA_026074375.1 Tanacetum coccineum
CTTTGGGATAGTATTGTTTGAACTACTTTGTGCTAGAAAGTCAGTAATTGCCAATGAAACTAACAAGTATTTGGCTCCGGCGGCCATTCTCTATTACAAAGAGAGAAAACTAAATGAAATAGTTGATGGGGATCTATGGAAACAAATGGACTTGCAATCGGTTGACATCTTCGCGGAGATAGCATATGACTGCTTAAATGACGAACTATCGCAACGCCCAAATATAGATGAGATTGTCCCAAGACTAGAGAAAGTGTTAGAACTCGCACGCGAAAACAGGCCTGTAAGACTTCCTTTTTCTCTTTCATCTTTCTGTCAAAATAACTACTATACAACGTCACTCAATATTATACGTCAGAAATTTTGCAATAGCTACTATAAAAGAAATTTTTATAGGATATGACGTTGACAATAATATCTTGAGGGGCAAAAAGGTAATGTTATATAGTTGGCTTCATGAAAAAGGTCAGCCTATTTCATTTTAAACTGAAAAATATATCAATTCATGAAGTCGAATTTTGCAATGTTCTCTAGATTCATAAAAAATAGAGAAAAGTGCAAATATGCTCCCTCTGGTTTGCAAAAATTGCAGACTCACTCCCCAACTTCACGTAGAGTTGCAGTGACCGTATCCACCATTTTGAAACTTTCATTGCACTCGTGCTCCTTGCCAGGAGCACGAATGCAAATGGGAAATTGAAACTTCCATTTGCACTCGAGCTCCCTGCCAGGGGGGGGGGTGGGGTGGAGGGGGGGGCCATGAATGCAAACACAAGTTCGTTTTGGGAGGCCGCCTGCACTTTTGTGAAGTTGGGGGGCAAATCTGCAAATTTGGGAAACCACAGGGAGCATATTTGCAGATTAAAATAAAAGGAGTTAAAAAAAAACAGAGTGAAGGACTCAAATACATAGGTAACAACTTTAGTGTTTAATTCTATTATGAATTGGTTTTATAGATTAAAAAAAAAAGAGTATTAGAAGAAGGGAGTTCGGTGGAGGTCGGTTATATACATCTCACATCCTTTTGTAACATAAACTCTGTTTTTTGTGATAGAAACACTCTGCGCCCAACCACCTTGCTCACCTAAGAATCCCCTTTGAAGATATAGAATCCGCCACAAACTTCTTTGCTCAAGAATATGTCATCGGAGAAGGTGGATTTGGAAAGAGATATAAGGGACAGCTCTTGTGGTCCGGTGAGTTGATAGATATAACTGCTCGGAGGTTAATTAACAAAGAATGGGATGAAAGAGAACAAGAGTTTTGGACAGAGATTACAATGCTATCTAGTCTCAAGCATAAGAATGTTGTTTCTATTGTTGGGTTTTGTAATGAACTTGGTGCAGAGACCATCATTTATAAGCACGAGTCCAGGGGATGGCTCAAAAAATATCTAAGTGACCCGAAGTTGTTGACGTGGGTGAAGAGATTGGAGATATCTATCGGTGTGGCACATGCATTGAGTTACATTCATTATGATGTGCCACGAGAGTTTAGCGTTATACATCGCAACATCAGCAGTTGCACAGTTCAATTGAATAATGACTGGGAACCCAAGTTACATGAGTTCCAGCATTCAATGAAGATTAAAGCATCTGAAAGGCACCATTCTTTCCCTACTGATTCTGTTTGGTCTAGAAAGGGGTGTACAGACCCAACATGTTTAGAGACCAACATTGTGAACCAAAAGTCAGATATCTACTCGTTTGGGATAGTATTGTTTGAACTATTGTGTGGTAGGAAATCAGTAAGTGTCGATCAAGATAATAAGTATTTGGTTCAGTGGCAATTTTTCATTATAGAGAGAATATACTTGATGGTATAATTGATCCGGATCTATGGAAACAAATGAATCCGCAATCATTCAACATTTTCACAGAAACAGCGTATGAGTGCTTGAATGAAGAACAATCGCAACGCCCAAATATGGATCAGATTGTCACAAGACTTGAGAAAGCGTTGGAACTTCAATTGGAATGTGAAAATGCTGTAAGATGGTTTTTTCTCTGTATCTTTCTATCACAATAACTACTCTATATAATACGAGCAACGTTTATTTACTTATTGTTGTATTTGTTGCCATTGATGTTAAAGGAACATTCATCAGTTGTAGCCGAAGTTGGAGGGACATCATGCAGTCATGGGGAGGTAATTAATTTTTTATCTTGAAGTCTTGTTGTAAGCCACTGAAATCTAGCTATTCTTTATACACAAGATCTCCTCTTATACTTACTTAGCTTCTCACTATATATTCTCTTTAATACATGCATGTTAAAACGAATGATTAACCTCACTCAAGTGTTCCAACCTAAAAATCTGCACACTTCATAATGTTGTCTTCTTTGGCACACATAGGATTCAGCGAGTCACTCCACATCCACAGACGTTGAATACCAATTCGTCAAAAAGACAATGTCCTCCCTCAAATACCTTTCTCACTCAGAACTCAGCTTTGAAGATATAAAATCTGCTACCAACAACTTTGCTCCTGAGAATGCCATCAGAGAAAAAAGTTCAAATTGGTTTACCAAGGCCGTTTTGTGCATTTCCAGACTTGGTTCATGATATGTTGCACGGTTGGGAAGCTACCTAAATATCGCGAGTGAGAAGATGATGAGCAATTACCGTTAGGGATTGTGGAATGTGCGATGCTTTACGTCTCTTAGTCTCTGTTCAAATCAGATTTCCAAATCTTTAGTGTTCTGTTGTTGTTGGTGTTTTTATGATAGAGAATACCGTATGTATATACTGGTATACAAGAAAGGATAGGCTCCGCAAAGGTATAAGTTCATACATATATATCTAAGTGACGAGACCGTCTCGACTGGATGTGTATGTGTTAGAAGATTATGGTTCTGGGCGCAGACTTGCGCGGCAAATGTATTTGTGAGTTTCTCATCCCATTACGATGGCTGGGACGTTGTATTTGAGTTGTCATACATTTGTCTCAAACATTCAAGAGCTCAAAATGTATGTGATTACTGACGTACCGTAAATGGGAATGACCGCCTGAGCTATCTGGTTTTGTTTGAATTTGTGTGCTATTGTTGAAAATCAGTGCTCGGATTTGGCACCGTCTTCCTTCTTTGTGACGCGTTTTGATATTAGATTTGAGAATTTTGTGTGTTTCATGGATCCAAAAGTAAAAAAGTGTCAGGCGTTGTATGACAACAGTGTCAGATGTTGTATGTTTCGTTGTCGGTGTTGTTCTTTGTTTCGCTGAAGTCTGTGGTGTTGGAAAGCGTTTGCGTGTTCGATCCGAGATGGTTGTAGTATGTTTGTGTGAGAGGTTGGGGTTTAATTTTAAATTTTAAAAAGGTAAATAATTGGTCAAATCGTAATTTGGAATGAGTATGTGTTCGTATTCGGGCATTACGAAAGTGTATGCACCTCTGACATGCATTGTTAGAAAACTTATTCTCAGAAACGATATTGTGCGTTAAGAGAAGAAAGAGCAGATCGCTCTTTATAGTTATAGTATCAGGTTTGTTCATAAAACACTTTGAGAAAGCGTTTGAGAATCTTCAGTGTGCATCACGAAAACCTATAGTTAAGAACTGTGTGAGTGTGTGTGATTTATCAACTTGTATGTGTAAAGAGTAACTGTTTATATTACCAATTCTCTTTCCATATTCTTTTGCCAAATAATGTGCATTGGAACCTTCCAAGGAATGCAGTTGACGGTGGATCATCCAATCGCGTGAAGGTAATTAAACTCCTTAAACTTTTATTTAGGGGGTGTTTGTTTCGGCTTATATGTGGACTTATGAGCTTATTTGATTTAGGCTTATATAACATAAGCCTCAACTTTCCGACTTATATTGAGACTTATGGTCTTATATAAGCTTATCACATCGTAATAAACTTATATAAGCCCACAAGTCTCAAAATAAGACGGAAAATCGGGGCTTATGTTATATAAGCCAAAATTAAATAAGCTCATAAAAGTGTTTTATGTTATTATATAAAACTGTTTAGTAAGATAGTTGTATAATTTTAATGTGTGAAATGAATCAAAAGTAACGTTATAATTTAAATTTTGTTTAGTATCGTTAAAATAAGTAGGGTTATAATTTCAATGCTTGTTTTAAACCTTGTTGCCAAACAATAACAAGGGTTGTAAACGAATCGAATGACAATCAGTTCGTTTGTTGTTCATTTCATTTTATCCGGAAAAAATGATATGGGCTACGAATGCTGTTATTGGACAAAATTTTCTTATTCATGTTTTTGTTAATGAGGGTGTTGTTCGTGTTCACTTTATGTTAGTTTATTAAGTGTTGTTAAATGGAACGTAAGTGTACAGAACATAAATGAAACGTATTAAGAACAAAAAAAAATACATATTATATATATATATATATATATATATATATATATATTTATATATTAAATATATATATGTACTCATATTATTATATATATATATAATATATATATATAGTATATATATACTATAGGCGTTGGGTTCTAGGAAAAACCATATTTTGCTAGAAAACCCAGAAAACTCAGAAAACCAAACATATGCCCTAAAAAAACCAAACAGATGCCCTAATTTTTTCAGACTAAAAATTAGTTTTTCAGGCAAATATGGCCTACGATTTACACTATGTAAAAAATCTCAAAACCAAAACAGATGCCCTATTTTTTCAGGCTTTATAAAAGAATTTTTAGGGCATTCTGTTAGTTTTTGGGCATATGTTTGGTTTTTTTTTGATTTTACAGAGTGTAAATCGATGGCCATATTTGCCTGAAAAAACAACTTTTTGCCTGAAAATCTTAGGCATCTGTCTAGGGTTTTTTTAGGGCATTTGTTGGTTTTTTTGAGTTGTTTCTTCTTTTATGGGTTTCCACAAATTAGATTTTCTCATGATCCATCGCCTATATACTATATATTATATATATATATATAATATATATATATCTACTATATATTTATATTTATACTAGATAATATATATATATATATATATATATATACACAAAATATTGTGTTTTATGTGTTCATTTGTTTAAGTATGCCAATTCTTAAAAATATATAACAAAAATAAACGATATATGACCGTAAACACATAAATGAACATAAACAAACATCAACAAACACGTATAATATGACGTTCACGAACATAAATGAATGAACGGGACTTTTGTTTGTATTTGTTCATTTAAAAAAGCGGACATAAAATCTTGTTTATTTTTGTTCATTTAATAAATAGATACTCCCCATGTCTCAAAAAGAGTGTTTACAAACAAAAATTGAACAAATTATGATATGCGTAATTAATGCTAGTTTTGATTGATAAAAAGTCATTTTTACCCTCATAGTTAATATAGAAATTAGGAATAAGTAATTAATGCATGTTTTGATTATAAGGGTAAAGTAGGAAAATAAGTCATTATTATTATTCAAAAATAAAAATTGAACATTTTTTTTGGAACAAATATAAATAGTAAGGTGGACACTTTTTTTTGAACGGAGAGAGTAGAACATTTTACCCCTAGTTTCTAAATATTCATTGAAAGTTCGGTTTATTTATAGCACTACTAATAACACCATCATATACAAATCCTCCAAATAGGGGAATAAAAAGTAGCAAATGACAAATTAGGATAAGGCAAGGGGGAAACATTGAACGACGAGCCTTTGTAAACCATTAAAGAATGGGTTGACTTAAAATATAACTTTTCTTCCCCAATGACACCAAAAAAATCAATATAATCGATAACTACACACAAACTCGATTCCATTTCATACATTTCTGAACCTCTACCGAAAGTGGTACCCAATAACAAACTATGTCTAATTCATTCATTATTTGAAATGTATTTTCTCTATGACTAGTTGTATCTTTATTAGATGTATCTTTAGGCATTATCATTAAGGATGATATTTATTTTACGAGAAAATGTTATGTAATAGTAATCAAGTTTCTTGAATATTTTAATTATATTACTCAAACTTTATATCAATTATAAAAACCATTTAAGTTTTGTCTCATTAGTATGAAAATATTCAAAAGTGTTATATTTAGGGTAATCATGCATTATTTGGTGTACTATAGTTTTAAACATCCACCCCTAACAATAACTTCCCACAACTAGCTTTTGCAATTTGAAAAAGAAAAATAAGTCATAAAATTTTAATAAAATTTTAAAATGTTCTATTAAAGTGAGTAGAATTCAACAAATTCACATCAATATAACATTATTGAAACTTTGAATGATTCTGTCAACCAAAAAAAACTTTTAGGTATTAAATTAATTTTTTTTTGAAACTTAGTTACTATTTGATTTTGATGAATTTCATCCTCATTTTCTTAATAATCAACTTAAAACAAATCAAGAACGTTCTCATATATATCTATAATCTATAATCAATAAATACTATCTGTAATCTATCTATAAATCTATAAATACTAATAAAACACACTTTTTAAAAGCTTAAATCTTTAATATTTTCATAACATAACTAAGCATCTCCTAAAATATCAAAAACATACTATTATGAAACACATCCAAATACTTGCTTGCTGAATACCGCCACATACTAAATTTGAACAAAGTGAGAATTAAGAATATTTGATAAATATTTTTGACTATTAATCTCCAAATGAGAACCCTGATTTAAATAACGTGTAATACATCAACTTTAAATTTACATTTACCTTGAATTTTTTTTCTTTCACTATTACTTATTCCATCTGATTCTACAAGAATTTTAGACCCTTGACAAAAAGCCATAATTTAGCATTTAAAAAGGTAACAAATATCATATTAAATACAATAAGAGTGCTCGGTACAAGGTGTTATTCGCACTCCATTCATCCCAAAAAAGCACCATTTGCATGCCAACTGCACCGGTTCTATTGTGCCATTCGGTTTTAGCCTTTGCACTCACTCGTGCCATTGGTATTTTTTTTGTTTTGTGAGTGAGTGGGGTATTTTTGGTGGGGTTTTTTTGGGACCAACATGTACGAATAACATGTTATTGGTATTTTTATTGGGGAGAGTGTTTTAGTTGTTGGTGTATTGTTGAAGGGATGCTGAGTTGACGTTGACTTGGAGTACCAATGGCATGCCATTCGGATAAACTGTACCTAGCACTCTAAAGGTGAAATATATTGTTCCAAATATAAAAGATAAATGCCACTAAATTTTGTCTCTCTTTTTCTTTCTTTTTGTAACTTGACTCCAATCCTTACTAGCATTAATGTGGTGCTGCATAACTCCATAAATGTTGCAGGGGAAGAACTTGGAACACTTGAAGATTCCACTAAATGATATAAACCAGGCTACCAACAATTTTGACGAAGCATATTGCATCGGGTCAGGCGGATTCGGTAAAGTGTACCAAGCGATCTTTGAACTATTTGTAGCTGTAATTTCCTCATCAAGAAGGTGAGTAATGCGATTTACCCAGGAAAACGAAGCTGTCTCGGTGCCATCAAGCGCATTCACTGGGTTCAAGAAGGTGAACAAGAGGGTTCATGTTTTGAGAGTGTTTGATAACTCTTATGACTACTTTGGTAAAACCTTGTATTAAACATAATTCTTCTCTTCTTGGATTATGTTATGAAGGTGTAGAGCGTGCATATGGATCGTTGGGTTTATTTTTTCAGAGCACGCTTCTGGAAGTGTGATGGTCCTCTCGGAAAGATATACGCTAGGGAGAAGCATGTGTGTAAAGAATGTGAGAGTTCTAGTGTGTTTTTATTGGCGTTGCAAGTTTGTGTGATCTGTCTCTGTGATATTGCACATGGCTTGAATTACTCATTCACACCTAGTACATGGTATTCGCACAACAAGCTAAAAAAGATAATACACGTGTGATATCTAAGAGTTTGCGAATTGTTTCTACTAGATTGATAACTGGTAGGTGAAATGATGCGAGAGAATGTGGGCTTTCTGTTATTCCACGTCTGTTCAGGATCAAGAGGCTCTAGTACTCTCGTAATCTTTACTGAGTGTGTGTGTTATCGAAATATGTATGTTTGGATCTAGAGTGTGATCATTGAGTATGGTGTGATTAAATAAAAAATCAGATATTTACTCTTTTGGAGTAGTATTATTTGAGATCTTAACTGGGAAGTTGGCCTATGATCGAATTTTCACCGACGTTGATGGGAAGGGGATTGCACCCATTGCACGACATCATTTTGAGAAGGGGACACTAATGGAAATTGTTGATCACAAGATAAAGGAAGAAACCGATGAACATATCTTTTCTCTAACATTAGGACAATAAAGGTGGGGGAGGGGGGGTCTTTGACGTTATTTTCAAAAGATCGCATTTGATTGTGTCTGGCAGAAACTCATAAGCGCAAGTCCAACAATTGAAAGTTGTCATCGACAAACTCCAAAAAGCGTTAAACTTTCAGGTATGATAATGATTTAAAGATGCATAAGTATACACCATACAACATATAAGAACCTTATTATGTTTCCGCCACATTGGAAGTTACAGTTTGTTTTTGACTTGTCAAATTAACTGAGTCTCCATGATTTACAGGAAAATCACAAGGACAACCTCAAACTGTCACTTCAAAACATAAAGTTGGCCACGAAATCCTTCTGTCAAGAGAATATCATTGGACATGGAGGTTTTTGGACCGTATACAAAGGAGTTACTCAAGGTCATGGACCTAATATCATTGCTGCAAAGCGGTTGGTTAAGAAATCCGCTGAAGGAGAAGCTGAATTCATGACAGAGCTGGAAATCCTTATGGAGTATAGACATGAAAATGTCATTGGTCTTGTAGGCTACTGTGATGAAGAGGATGAGAAAATAATTGTTTATGATTATGCATCCCGAGGAAGTCTTGATAAGTACTTGAGTGATGATAGTCTTACGTGGGTGATGCGGCTTAAAATATGCATTGATATTGCAATCGGGTTGGAGTTTCTTCATGGAACTGTTTCAAGTCCAGAATTGGTAATACATAGGGACATCAACAGCAGCAACATTCTACTATTTGATGACTGGAAAGCAAAAATGACCGGTTTTGGGGATTCCGTAGTATGTCCAACAAATCATAATGTAGACTATGTCATCGACAATGTTACAGGCACAATTGGCTATCGTGACCCACTACACTCGAAAACAGGCTTCTTAACTCAAGAGTCTGATATATTCTCACTGGGTGCAGTTTTATTTGACATATTGTGTGGGAAACTATCATCCGAAAAGCTAGATGATGAGTATCTTTATTTACCCTTTTTGGCTAAACACCACTATCATGTTGGAAAACTTGATAAGTTAGTGTTCGAGGGTATCAAAGAACAAATTGTGCCACAGTCATATACTACCTTTACAAGGATTGCCATTCAATGCTTAAATCACAGGAGAGAAAGACGACCAACAGCTGATGAAGTGGTCATACAACTCAAGAAATCATTGGAATTTCAGGTAAGTTTCTATATTTTGACAAAATTGCTAACTTTTGATTCATATATATTTTAAACCATGGGCTTTAACTGTTTTATTAATTAATTAATGTATATATAGGAGGATTATGAGAAATGGGAGCCCAAATTGCCTAAAGACTACAAAGAAATAATCCAGATGTCAAAGTGCCCTAATGATTATTCTACCATCAAGAAAGAGGATCTTTACAACTGTCAAAGTGCCCTCATACCTTGGTCATGTTGTATTGTTCTATGCATCTTTTACCTTTTGAAGGATAGTTCATAATCACACATGCATTTATATTAGAGAAAATTCCTAAAATGGTCCACGTTTTAGTCAAAAGTCATCATAATTCCCAAAAAAGCCATGCTCTACTGCTGTACTGCCTTAGATGATTGACACGTGCCATAAAAATTATACTTTTTGTTGGCCCACAAATCAGTAGGCTGGCGTACCACTTTATACAAAATTACTCAAATACCCTCATTTTTATTTTTATCTCTCTCCACTCAAATATTTCTCTCTCTTCTTCCACATATACCGATCAGTCACTCTCTTTTTCATCCATCCATCACCACCTACCCAATTTTTATCACATCTTTTATCATCTTTTACTACTCATTTCCATTTCCATGTCAGGTTTATATAATCCAATTTTTCTCCAACAAAAG
>BQNB010213212.1:0-10077 GCA_026074375.1 Tanacetum coccineum
TTAAGTAGTTTTCAATTGGATTTTTCATTAATCTCTTGATTTCCAAATTGTTTTTTAAAAGCAGTTTTAGATAGCTTATATGTTATAGTTTAAGCTAGTAGAGTTCAATAAGCCGTAAGGATCCATTAGCTTATAGGAAAATAAGCTCAAAGTCACCTTAAGGCTTGTTTGGCTAAAAAGTTTTCATTAAGTGCTATTTGTCTTATTTGTGCTTATCTGCTTATTTTCCTAGCTTATTCAGGTCTAATATAGCTTATTAGGTTAGTGTAAGTCTATTTTAGCTTATTTCCTTAGGTTTAGAACTTATTTTTAGCTTATTTGCATATTAGCTTAAAAACCTTAAATTTGATTTTTAGTGCTTAAATCGCCCAAACAGTTAGCATTATAAGCCTTTAAGAGTAAAAAGCTTTTCTGTCTAATTTAGCTTATTTCTGTGCTTATTTTAGGGTTATAAAAATAGTTATTTTTCAAAAGTAGCTTATTTTTAAGTGTTTTCAAAAGTTGTAAAAAACAATGGCAAAAATTAAAACACTTTGGATAGTGGGAAGCCCCGAGTGAGCAAGACTCGAACCCGGGACCTCTACCACCTTCACCAAGCATTTTAACCCCCACACACTCAACCATTGTGCTATAATAGCTCATTCGGTATATCTTTGCACACTCTAATATTTATATACGTTTTTAGGCTTTTAGTATAATAAGCTGTTTTAGCTTATTACACAACTTATTCGATAAGCTGTGTTTCCAAGCTTATTTTTCCTAGATTCCTTATTGTTCAAGCTATATTTTGTAAATTTTTCAGGATTTTTATAAATAGTTTAGTATTTTTAAACATTTAATTTTGTTAAAATAATTTTTGATTCATAAAAAATTATAAAAAAGTCAAAAAAATATAATTCTTTTTTAGAAAATTTTCTTTTAACATTTAGAACCTAGGAAAAATATATTTGCTTTCGTAGGGTTTAAATTGTAAAATTTTGATTTTTAAAGAACGGGATTGAATCCCGTTCACGTTTTTAGAGTTTTTAAGCCCTAAACACTTTCGTTTTTAGTCTAGTTTTCTTTGTTTTAGCTTTTTAGTCAATTAAGTCTTTCAAAAACCAAAAAGATCATTTTAGGCTTAATTTTGATAATTTAGGGTTTTTAGGTCCCGTTTTGGATTCCCAATTTGCATTTTTAGTTAAAATTTACTTTCCCGTATTGATTTCTTGTAGTTAGGTTTAATTGTTCCTTAATTTACTCACTTTTAGGATTTTAACAAATCATCTTCGAACCAATTCAAATCATTGTCCAAATAACAAACGTGGTCTCAATTTCATAAATCTTTGGGAAAACGACCCGGTAATCACTTACCGGTTAAAACGTGTAGTATTTTTGTAAGATTTTTCCTACTACCTTTATCCTCAAGGGTAGTTTTGGAATTTTCTATACTTTGGATATTATTACGTATATTATTGATTGGATCAATTTTTGGCGCCGTTGCCGGGGATTTGTGATTAAGATTCTTTCATTTGAAGTTTGTTGATCGTGATTTGGAGAACCTTTCGTCTTCGAAAGTTACGCTTTGAGAAAATCAAAAACAAAAAAAATTAAAAATACAAAAAGTAAAAAAAATATTTTTCTTTTCTTTTTAGTATAAGTAGAAGATTATTAAATAAGCAAAATACAAAAATATTTGCTCTTCTGGGGGGGGGAAGGGCCACACATTTTGTAAAAAATATGATTTTGCCATTATGTTCATAAGAGAGCTTTCGACCTATACTCTTGATTAAACCTTTATGAGTCCAATTAACTTGTTTATTCATAGTTGTCAATTATGAATTACCAAACATATTTGCGTGTCAATATTTTGGAACAAATCATGACAAGAAGTCCTTTCGACCTATAAATCCGATTATGATTCATCAACAAGATATTTAGACACGTTCTAATTCAAACAAACTCATAAGTAAGATCATAGTTCTTTATTGCTTAAATTGCCAAACACTCCATATCAATATCTACACAGTTCTAAACATGTAAACGAAACTATTCCATATCGAATTTGATTAAACCCAAATTCCAACATGAGAAATAAAGTTCAACATCTTGAATAATAAAGTTTACCAAAAGTAGAAATTCCAATAAGTAAAAACTACGATTTAGAGCAATCCTACAAGCATCCAATCGACTGTGACACGTCTTAACCACACTAGAAAATAACTCCAGCACTTCCAGTATGTACTAGGATTCGTCCTCTATGAATGGTAGAGGTGAATAGGGTCTTCCGGGTTTAGACAATGGTAGAAAATTCTGCCTTTGTGGGTGAAAGGTGAGTTTTCATATATGAAAACCAAACAAGGCTCTTTTATTTATAGTAATAACCACCTTTAGCCTCTAAGCAAGTTTCTTTGGCTCAAAGGGTCATCAATGAGCTAGAAATGACAGACTTATGGTAAGATGATTGGACTAATATCATAATGGTACATAAAAATTGCATTAACTTTTGCTTGGGCACCAATCTGATGGGTTTAGCCGGCGGCTGGCTTTGGTGGCCGACGGCTGAGGTTTGGCCAGCAACTAGAAGTGGCGGCCGGCGGCTATCAACAGATTTTCACCAAATATGGTCAGCATCAAACTTGTAGCTTTCTATTTTCTCATTAGGTAGCCATTTAAACCAACTCAATCGGAGTCCGTATGCTCGAGTTACTGCTATAAAAGTGGAGGTATGTTTGGAATAAGCATACTTCACATAATTCTTTGTTTTAGCTTGTTTTCTTTACTTTTTCCTTGTTTCCCACCACGTAAGCTTCAATGAACCTAAAATAGCAAATTTACTTCATTAACAACCATAATTCTTTATAATAACAATAAAAATATACAATAAAATCATCAATAACGCTCCTAAAACTGTAAAATTGAGCGTTATCCAAATCCCCCCCCACCCCCCCCCCCCCACCTGAACTTTGCTTGCCCTCAAGCAAATCTAGAAATTAAGAAAATATATCCCACATGGTGCATGAAAATGATTAATAAAAGTATGATGCAAATCTACCAAGTACAAGTACGAGATACGATTCATCGTTTTAAGCTTTAGTGGTGAAAAACGAGATGTTTGACAATACCCAAAGGTTCTCTTGCTTGATAACATGTCTAAGCACCTCACGAAAAGGAAGAAAGTATAATTCACTCAACACTCATATTATTTATTTTAGTGGCGGAGTGTATAAGAAAATCACACTCATTTTCTTAGTCATGATCCATTTATTACCATAGGCTTGTATAAGAAACAAAACTCCACGGACGTGGTGTAAGCACCAAGTGTAAACATCTAAAGATGACTTTTATTCGGGTTGTAATGTATAGGCTTTGGGTTAGTAAGGGGTATGGATAAGGCATGGTAAATAAATGAGTACGGGTTAAGAGAACATATAATACATAGGTCAAAAGTCTAAGTCCCTTGTTGCTAGTTACCGAACAAACTACAAACCCGTAAATGATTATAGTCATTATTCTCGATCATCTTCTTCTTTTTTTCTTCAGCTTTGTATGTAGAACATTGGCTATAATTGCCATCATACATATTTTTTTCGATGACTTATTCTTTTTTTAACATCTTCCTTTTCTAATTTTTTCACATCATATCTTCCCCACATTTCGTATAAGCATACACCACAAAAAATACAAATAAAAAGAGGACAACTTCATTTTTGTCGAAATGGCACACACGAATGCCGAAGTGTGGCTAATTAATAATCATCAAAAATGCAAACATACCAAGTAACTAGCAACCCACCGTTAGACTTTGATAAGGGATTAGAATAAGGTTTAAAGTTAAATACATTTTTTTTTGCTTTTTAGTGGATGTAACAAAAATGAAAATAATGGCTCAATGGGTGAACTAGGGTATCTAGCACTAAAAGTGAGTACTAACAATTCGGTTAATATGGGTGGTTAGCTAATCAATGTAACTAGTCTAAAATAAAGATGTAAACGAAAAAGGCTATTTGGGTTAAATCCTTAGGGTGCCTCTTTATCACACAAATACACTTATATTACATGAATGTGATCTTACTGCGGTCTGATAATGATGTACAAGCACAAGTTTTAGAATAAATATAATTACCGGCACACTCATAGCAAAGGAATTCAAGCATAAAAGATGTGTGCTATACGAAATAGGCTCTGATCCTCACATATTTTGTGGTAACAGGCTATAAATGAGCTAGCAAATGTTATCGATCCTAGAATGGATTACCATATCAATCGGGTGACATCTTAAATTTACCAAATTTTACGACGTTTCACAAGTGGGATGATCCACTTATTCTAATATATTTAACTTAGACGTGTGAAAATAACTAGATCATAAGGGCAAACAAGTGTTACAAAAAAATTAAAATTGGCCCAAAAATTAGAAATTATAAAAACCGGTTTTGTTTTTCCTATTTACTTCCCCCCCCCTCCCCCCCCCTCCCCCCAGTTAAGTTTTGCATTGTCCTCAATGTGAAAATTTCACTTCAAAGTATGTGAAATAGAGAAAATAAATAAATAAATAGTCCAAGAGAAATGACACTTTTCGGGACAAGAAATCGCGATCGAACTCCATATGGTAAGATGCTATGTACGGGCTTATTAAATCTGAAAAATAACTAACTACAAAAAACTTAAAATTCTAAAGCATACTTTCATAGGCATCATGGTTGCATTTAGCATATGCAACAAGCCTTTAAACCCCTCGGTATCTCGAGTGGACGAGTTGTACTCTCGTGAGGGTTTCCAATGAACACACCCATAAAGTTCATTCATTTATATCTAAAAATGTATACTTAAACATTTAGAAATAATAAACGATCTCTAAAGAACAAAATAAAGAAAAATGAAAATCCGAGACCAGACTGTTCCAGCCGTTCGGTTTGGGGATCCAACCGATCGGCTGGAGTGAACCAGTTTCGAACCAACGCTCCAGTCGATCCGATTACGAGGGTGACCGATCGGCTGGAGGGTGTTTTAGTAAAAAAATCGCAATGGACCCGCGCCGCACAGCCGTGGCTGTGGTCGGGGGTTGCTGTTCGGAAAATATTTTCTATAATAAAAATTTTCTTTCGAATGAAATTATTAATAGTATAAAAGTGATAAAATAAACAACCATTAAAAGTCATTACACATAATCCTAATAAAGTACGAGAGAAAAAAGTAGATAATAATATCTGAATACTAGTAAAAATAAGTCTATCAAACATCAGATCACACGTCGTCCTTATCCATCCCGTCATCATAATCCACAAGTCTTGCAACATGGCTAGGTGCGGCGGATCTACTACTTCTGGCTCCTACATCATCATGTCCATGTCCCAAACTACCCATAATACTAGTGTCGACTCCTCCTATACTCTGAATACTACTTTCCTGAACAACGTGTCCCCGGTCCGAGTTGGTTGGTGGTGATGGAGGCGGGTACATAGGAAACAGCATACCGGGTAGACTCGGTAGGTTATAAAGGTGAATCATAATCAAATTATGCGCCTGGGCATAATGGGTTATGTTAGATATTAGAAAAAGACTCGGTCACCCCGTGTATTTTACTGTTTATTATAGCTCGTAGTTTAATAGTTAATAGTATGTTTTTCGGTATTAAGTGGGGTACAAATACCTGGTATATTGTAAGTACTATATAAGCCTCTTCCAACTTTGGAAAAGGCAAGCTAGTCATTTCTTTTCATTTATAGAAACACTTTTTCTCTCTCTAGAAAAACTCTCTTCAATGTGTTCTCTCTCTAGAAAACTAGTTCATATCCAAGTAATCGACCCGTGTTATTGATATAAAAGATATTCACATTGATATCAGAGCTTAGGGTGATTAGATCGTGTGTATGTCGTTTTCTTGCTTGTTTTAGATCGAAAAGTGTACCTTGAAGGCTTATAGCTCGTTTTTTGACAGTTCTCTGAATTTTTTTGATGTTTGCTTTGATAAACGTTTTGGTGTTTCTAGTTGCTATTCACCTATGGTACTGTGTGTGCAAAATAAAATCAAGCAAAATTGTTCTAAAGGATGATTTATAAGTTGATTTGTGTGTGATTAAAGTCGTTGTTCTTGTGGAGAGTTGCCAAAAATTTCTTCACGGGCGTATGTTAAATATATTATTTTATTAAGTGGTTACCAACTCTAGGACACACGGCGGGTTTTTCAGGTGGCGAGTTGCTTCTTTCAAACAAAGAGGCGAGTTGTTTTTATCTAAGCAGCCATGCGAGTCTACTTACAGCGGTTTGAACAGGTGGTGAGTTGCTCAATAGGGAGTAGCTTTATACTAAGCCAGCGAGTTTGCTTACAGCGGTTTGCTTACCAGGGTATTGAAAGGTTTCAGCGGTTTGAATAATTTATTGCAAATCTCTACGGAAACTCTGAGCGGTTTGAAAAACAAACGGCGGTTTGATTATAATATCGACGCGGTTTGTATTCTTTTTTCGCGGCGGGTTGCTTGGCAGCGAGTTGTGTTCGGCGAGTTGCCTTAAAATTCCACCAGCGAGTTGCCTTATTTCTTTGCAGCGGTTTGGTAGCCTCTAGCGGCGAGTTGAGCTACTGTCTTAGAAATTTGAAATACTTCAGACTTGGGACTTAATATCACTAAACCAAGAAACGAATACGTTCACTTCACCACTTTTAACGTACCCTCACTAATCATTGATCGATCAAAACATATCATATCATAATAATACAAGATGTCTAGTATGCAAGAAGACATCCAGTGTGCCGGTTCTGATACACGCCCACCAATGCTTGATAGAACAGACTTTGAATCTTGGCAACAACGTATACGTCTGTACTGTCTAGGAAAGGATAATGGAGAGAACATTATGAAATCCATTAATGAAGGACCATTTCATATGGGAACGGTCTCAGATGTTATTGCTGGAGGAAAAACTAGGGTGCAGGTTCAACAAGGTCCAGACGTGCCTAGAGTCCTTAACGACTTTCTGCTGAAGAAAAGGAAAGGTATAAAGCTGACATTCGTGCAACTATTATTCCTCTTCAAGGTTATATAAAGGAATTACTCACTCATCAATCACTATACTGACGCCAAAGACATTTGGGAAAACGTGAAGATGATTCTGGAAGGTTCTGAGTTAACAAAGGATGACAGGGAATCTCAGTTATACGATGAATTTGAACACTTCCGTCAAATCAAAGGAGAAACCATTCAAGGATACTACGTTAGGTTTACGAAGCTTATTAATGACATGAGAAACATCGAGTTGACCATCGCCCAAGGATGCAGCTTAATCAAAGTCGTGAACAACATTGTTACCTGAGTGGGAGTAGATTCTAATGAAGTCAAACTTAATAGAGGTTTGAAAGAGTCAAAGTTTGATCAGTTGTATGCTTATTTAAAGCAACATGAGGTGCATGCTAATGAGAACAGAATTATGATGGAAAGGTTCATTCAATACAATAATAATGATCTTTGGCAATAGTGTCGGAGCATAACAGTTCAGCAGTATCCAACACAAATCATCCAAGTCTATCATAATCCTCAACAAAACCATTATCTTGTTGAAAACTTTCAAAATGGACTAGGAAGTTCTTTACAGAATACAACTTGATTGAAAGTTTAACCAACACACTTGTCCTCCTCACTCAATCGTACAAATCACATCTTCCTCAAACAAACAATCAACTCAGAACGTCTTCTAATGCAAGGAACAAAGCTACGGTTCAAGACGGCAGAGTTGTGGTTCAAGATGTCCGTGGAAGATACAATGCAAATAATCAAGGAAGACCATTTCAGAGGAACAATGCAAGAGGAAATGTTGTAACTGGGAATGCTGGAGGTCAGAACAGAGGTGGCAATGTGAATCCTGGTCAAGCTAAACCCATTAAGTGCTACAACTGTAATGGACTCGGGCACATAGCACGAGAATGTCCTCGACCAAAGCGACTTCAGGATTCAGACTACTTCAAGGACAAGATGCTACTTATGCAAGCCCAGGAGAATGGTGCAGTACTGGATGAAGAACAGTTGTTGTTTCTTGCAGGAGAACAGGTCACCAACTTTGATGATGATGTGGATGACCCAACCGAGAAAGATTTGGCACTCAATGTGGATCATATCTTTGAAGCTGATCAATGTGATGCATTCGACTCTGATGTTGATGAGGCTCCTAATATACAGACCATGTTCATGGTAAATCTTTCATCTGAAGATCCAATCTACGATGAAGCCGGGCCATCATATGACTCGAATACTCCGTTTGAGGTACAAGATCATGATACCTTTGTAGATCATATGGATGAGTATCATGAAGTACACGAGATGCAAAACGATGTACAACACAACTACGTTGTTGACTCTGATGCTGAATATGCGAGTGATAGTAATATTATTCTGTATAATCAGTATATGGAGGACAACGAAGAACATGTTGTACAAAGTAATGTATCTTCTGTTCGAAATGATGCATTGATGTCGATTATAGATGATATGCATGAACAGGGTGTCCAAAGTATGTCAGCAAATAAGCAGGTTAAAGTAGTTAATGACACATTGACTTCTGAACTTGCGAGATATAAGGAACTGGTCGGGGTGTATGAAAAACGGACAAAGTTTGAATTAACTGAAAGAGAACAAAAGATTGATGAACAAATGAGAATAATTATCTCTGACCGAAATAGAAAGGAAACTTCTTTAAAATCGGAACTTCATACTGTACAAATGCAACTTCGTTCTACCGTTGACCATAACAAGTCAATGAAGGAAGAAGTGACAACCTTGAAAAAGGATTTTAAACAAAAAGAAGATAAATACATTGAAGAGTTTTTAGACATCAAAAAGCTAAAAGAAAAGGTTGAAGATAGATTATTCAAACAAGATCAGTCTGTTCAAACGGTGCACATGTTATGTAAACCAAAACCGTTTTATGATGAAAAGAAAAAGGTAGCAATAGGCTACAAAAACCCCTTATGTCTCACACGTGCAAAGCAAGTTCAATCTGCCCTCTATAATGGTACTGAAATAGTCATGACCAATCATAAACCTGCTGTTGTGCATGACTCGGAGGAAACTCTTGAGATAGCTGAGTTGACTAGGAAAAGAATGTATGAGAAAATGAAAAGCCCTCAGTGTATTCAAAATAAAGTTAAGTTTGCACCCCCAGATTACTCAAAAGAGAACTATCTTGCAATCTTCGCACCTCAGAGAGATTTGACCCCTGAGCAGATATTTTGGGCCAAAGATGAAAATGACAGGAAAAAGGTTGAAGCCTCAGTTCTTAAACCACTTTCAACACCGACTGTGTATCCACCCAATACACCTGTCAAGCTTGTCCCCAGGGTTCTCCCAACAAAAAGTCAAGTAAAAATTAATCTTTATACACTTACACAACTTTTTACGGAATTTGACAAAACATGTAAAAAGAGAATCACACCAACAGGTCTCACAGAAGGGGAAAGAGGTTTTGAACAAACAAAAAGATGTTACCTCACTGAAGTCATACCATTTTTCAAAACTCTTAAACAACACTTTGAAGGAGTTCAAAAGGCTCTCTTTAAAGAAGTCAAAGGAATGGAAGAAATTTTTGATCAAATGTCAGCAGAGGTGGACCAGAATATTATGGACAAGCAATGTGCTGAAATTGAAAGGAAAAACCTTCTCATTGCAAATGAGAATCTAATTGCTAATTGTTTGTCGAATCAATTGATGTTTGTTGTTGAACAATCACGTTGTCTAGATCTTGAAGCTGAGATATCTAAATTACAAAATGAGAATCAAAAGGATGTTAATGATGAAATGATAAGAGGTTTTAACAAACTTGAGGTGGAATACCTGAATTTACAATTGAAATATCAACACCTTCAAGAAAACTTTCGACATAACAAATCACAAGCTTCTCAGGATGTTCCTGAATTTAACTCATTTTTTTGAATTAAAAGTCTAGAAACACAGCTTCAATAAAAGGACAACGTAATTAGAAACTTGAAAGATCAAGTCTCTAAAATGAATGACAGAAGTTGTGAAACAGATAATGCTAAAGATGTCACTGCTCTTATTGAACAAAATGGATGTGTTAGAGTAGAACTAGAAAAGGTCAAACAGCATTACA
>BQNB010213214.1:0-10076 GCA_026074375.1 Tanacetum coccineum
TTATGGGCTGGAAATCTTTGTAATAATAACAAGTAAACTAGTGAAGCTTCGAGCTTTTGTAAACATTTTGTTAAATCCAATGTATCAGTTATAAAATGACTTTTAATTGTCGTTCAATATATATCCTGTGCTAGTGATCTGAGAAGTAACACGCCCCGGACCCTTATTCCGCTGCGACCCAATTTGGGGGTGTTACAATCGGTCTGAGGATGGTAAGCCACACTCATGTCCAACCGAGTTCCTAATGTATCTTGCATTGACTGCCAAAACCTCGACGTAAACCGACTATCACAATCAGATATGATCCAGATCGGCACGTCATGCCTAGCCACAATCTCATTCAAATACAATATAGCCAATCTATCCATCTTATAATCCTCACGTATAGGTAGAAAATAAGTAGACTTAGTCAATCGGTCCATAATGACCCAGATTGTGTCGTGCCCACTACTAGTCTTAGGAAACTTAGTCACAAAATCCATGGCTATTCCTTCCCATTTCCACTTAGGAATCTCAGGTTGCTGGAGCAAGCCAGACGGCCTTTGATGCTCAGCCTTAACCTTCAAACAAGTCAAACACTTACTAACATATACCTCTACATCCTTTTTCATTCCAGGCCACCAATACCTATCTCTCAAATCGCAATACATCTTATCAGCTCCTGGGTGTACAAAGTTCTTCGACTTATGGGATTCATCCATTATCAGGGTTCTTACATCACCCTTTAAAGGGACCCATATTCGATCCAGGTAATACAATGCTCTATCACTCCTAAGTTTAATCATCTCGTCCAAACCTTTCTGCAATCCTGCGGACTCATCCACAACCTCCTTCTGAGCCGTTAGTATCCTATCCTTGATACTCGACTGAAGGGTCATATTCATAACTCTAACTCTCTTAGGCTTTATTCTTTCCTTCCTACTTAGGGCATCAGCCACCACATTCGCCTTACCAGGATGGTAGCGAATCTCACAGTCATAATCACTAAACAACTTTATCCAGCGACGCTGTCGCATATTCAACTCTTTCTGACTAAAGATATGCTGAAGACTCTTATGATTCGTATAAATGTCACTCTTTGTCCCATATAGATAATGTCTCCAAATCTTAAGGTCAAACACAATTGCTCCTAGTTCTAAATCATGAGTCGTATAATTCTTTTGATGAATTTTTTAACTACCTAAACGCATAAGCTATCACTTTACCTCTCTGCTTCAACACTCAGCCTAGTCCTAATCCAGATGCATCACAATATATATAACACCCCCATTTTGACAAATATAGCAGCGGAAGCTAATCCGGGTATTACTTCATAGTACAACAGTCACAATCATAGAAAACGACTCATAAAGAGACGTTTTGGAAAATTTAGTTATCATTCATTTATTCATCAGAGTTTTACAAAAAGGAGAGGTCCCAAAATCTAGAAACATAAAGTTTGAATGATAACGGTTTAGTCATCTTCAAGTCCATGCCACTCCATGCCATAAGTTGCTCAATTACCTGAGATAAACATGCTAAAAAGATCAACACAAAGGTTGAGTGATATTCATAGGTTTATGATAAACAGTTTGAATACAAGTCATCATAACAGTGGGTTACATTGTTACATACCCATAATAGTAATAATTGCAATGTAGATACAATTATCATAGAAAACAGTATTATTGCCCTAAGTTCATGACACCGAAGCCTTGAGAAAAACAATAATCACAAGTAGTTGCCCCAACGGGTGCCTTTACCAAACACCTGCATAGATATTCAAATGAAGTGCGTTTGGTTACTAAAAGTACAAGTATACCAACGGGGGAGTTCAGTCCCAAATAGATCTATTCACAGCATTCGCGCTTACTCCGAAGAGTAATTAACGATTCATAATAGTGGGGTCTTAATGGCAAAAGTAGAGACTTAGGCAATAATGCATCAGGATAGCATACAATTGGAAAAATACTTGTATTCATGGTTTATAGCATGTATCCCCCTCGCGGGTTTATGAAATATTTCAAAGATTTAAAATGCGAGGCTATGAACTCACCTTAACAGGGAAATCTGATTGATGGCAAAAGTATATCAAGTGAAAGTAACGGCCTTGTCACGCAACCTGGGGTAATATGTCAAGTCTTAGTTTGATTGTTTATCTTTCAAAACTTCATGAAGTTTAACATTTGATTTATTAATTTATGGAAATATTGTATCACTGTTCGGGCCATCATAATTCAGAGGTCATGTAGTAAACGTTTGAGGAGACAGGACACTTTAAATCGTAAATCCAGCAAACTCGTCAAAACGTATACCCAAATGAAATCCCTCACATGAAGCTCCCTAGTAACGTGATACGTTATAGTTTTAAGTTTTCTTCAAAAGCTAGTCGATGATAAATTATGTTAAATATATAACGTAATTGTTTTATAATGCGTCGATCGTTGATTAATAACGATAAATGTGTCGGGTTTTAATAAAATCGAGTTTTATAATATTTATATATATTTTTATAATTTATATAAAAATATTATATTTTATATTTTTAAGTATGCAAAAATGGCAATATATACCCTTGATTTATATACTTTTACAAAGTTAGTCCTTTATATATAAAGTATATATAATTTAAACCTTTAACGTTAAAACTTGGAAAAACAGCCCCTCATAGTTATAACTTTGGAATAATGACATTTTCAGCCCCTCTAGTTATAATTTCAAAATATTTACAATATATACCCCTTGCATGGATTCGATTTGCAAAATAAGTCTAAAATTCATAATTTTGATATTTTTGAAATCTAAAAGAGTTTTGCAGCTTATGGATTATTAGAATAAGCTAAAATAAGTAGAGTTTACAAGCTTATAGCTTATGGAAAGGGCTTATGTGCTTAAAAACTTAAAAAGGGTGCGTATGGTTTATAAAATTTAACACGCATGGGTTTGTGATTCAAAGGCTTAAACAAGAGTTTATGTGGGATCATAAGGAAGCTTATTAAAGTTTTAAAACAGAAAATGAGCTTGTTGAACAAGATATTGAGCTTACTTGAGCTTATATGGGTCGAATGGGCTTATTTGGGTTCGTACGCCTAGGTATGGCTTCAAGAGCTTCCTTCTCTTGATTCTTGGCTTCAAATTTGCTGAGTTCTTCCTTTTTTGATCTTCTTTGATCTTGTTTAGAGCTCCATTTAAGTGGTGATGAGTTTTTGAGGTGTGATTGAAAGAATGGGAGGTCTTAGCTATTTATAGTGTGCGAACCACTCTTGGTGACCAAGTATACTTAGAGTAGTGGCCAAGGCTTGTAGGTAATGACTAAGGAAGGCTAAAGGTGAGTATTGAGGGCTAGGAAGGTAGCTATACAAGGTGTGGGATGCGGAAGGGTACGAATGGACAAGGAGGTGACAAGGAGCCTTAGTGGCCAAGGGTGGTAATGGAGGTGCTTGTGTGCTTGCTAGCTGGCCAGCACTTCGGGTCCTCATCCTTAGCGGCATTATCAACACGAGGGAGAACATGGGCAACGTTAGGTAGGTAGGAAGACTAACATATATATAGAATATCTTACTATAATATGAATATTACACATAATGAGCCATATTCTGGTGTCAACACTACTTCGCTTTGTGTAACGGTATTTCCAAGTATGAGTAAGTTGTGATACTTTTATAACTATGTTGGCCACCGTATTTATATCCGCATCCTTTCCCAGTCGTACTCAGTATTAAGCTCACATATTTCAATGACTGACATAACTAAAGCACCAAACCGCAAACACGCGAAAGCAAGCAAAAGCGAACACCGCGCACATAGATCCTATTACTATAACTATAATGGAGGGATCTTAGGTTCTAGACTAGTCCACACCCACCTAGTCTCTATAACCTTGACTCTGAATTACCAATCTGTCACAATAAATAAAGATACCACCCTGAAATGGTGGAAACTCGAGAGGAGCAACATAATTGATCTAGCTCATAACACACAAATACAATATAGAGAAAACTACATGCATAACTTTCAAGTGTTACGAATAACCATTAACCCTCGACACAAACCTTGAGGTATTGTCCCAAATCTAATCAAATCCCAATACCTTCTTACAAATTCCAATGCCCACGAACATGGGTCGAGAAATCTAAAACTTAAACATAAAACTTCCAAATAATAAGAACCAGACAAATCAACAGGGTAAGTAAGGCTTCACTTGAAAAACCACACATGAAACTCTACCTGCTGTCACATATCACCAACTATTCATCTTCACTTCACCTGAAAATGATACGCGAAAATGTCACAATAATGATGTGTGAGACTTCGTAGGTTTGACCTTAACCCAAAAGTTGTGCCAATATCTCATCTTTAAACATTAACTAAAACGTTATTTTCCAAAATAACGTTCAATTGTCACTTCGGAAATAACATTATCACTTTTCAAAAATCCATCAAAAACTCTTAAAATGACTAAATATCGCTTATTGGGCTTTAAGGCCCAACAAGGGTCCATTAAGGTATTTATACGTCCAAAATACGATCCAAGCCCAACCTAATTTCAATTAGTATACATAAGCACATACAAAAGTAGAAAATAATTCGGGAACCATAAAAAGCCAACCAATATAGCCACGGCGTTATTTGTGCTTATTGGGCCGTGAGCTTTTAAGCTCAAAATAAGCTACGAAAAGCCCACAAAATAAGCTATACAAGCTACTATACAAAATAAGCTATCTAGCAATATATGTTTTTCAACCATCACGACCACAATATCAAAACTACAAAACCCTCTTTGTTTCTTTTCTTATTCGACGCAACCAAACACCTTTTATATTCGTTTCGTTTCCAAAAATTGATTTTTACGACGATCAACTTGTACAACTAACATCTATGCATCAATATAAACCCAAAAGGACAAACGAAATTTAAATTTAGAAACTTACAAGAAAATCTTCAAAAATATAGATTTCGACGACGTTGAACCGCAAACAACCCAATACGTGTTTTTATGACCACGACTATTTGGTATCACAACCCGGATTACTTAGACCTACCTGCTTTGATTAGACATTCAAAAATGAGTGTATTTTTAATGTGTATAAGCTGCTCGGTATCAGCCAGGAAAGAAGGAAAGAAAACAAAAGTTTATGTGTTTTTTTGCGAAATGTGGTGTTTTTGAATCCAAATATACAAGATATTAACCAAGGGGAATTTACACTTGCTTAATAGTGCCTTGTGGTCTCCTTGGTGTCCTTTAGACGTTCATAGCATCCTAGGGGGCTCGGTCTCTTTCTTTTCTTGTCGGGATCACTTAAAACTCATAAAACTTGATCGTAAAATTTTCCCCAAAGTTAATTAGCCTTTTTATTCACCTTAAAAAATACTTACCAATAACCTAGTAGAATTACACGACCTATTACACTTTAAACCCTTTCAAAACTTACTGGACATTACCGGACAGTGTCAGACTCATTTTTTCGCATTTATTGAAATTTTCACAAACCCAACCACCCTGGAACATAATCAACATAATAATACCGTCTAAAAAGGATTATTATACAAAATAAACCTGAAATTACCACAATTCTCATAAAATCACCACCGTCATCATGGTACAATATTCTAAAAAACAGACAAACGTCAAATAGTCAAAGGACTAAAAATGAAATATTCAGAACACACAGGAATAAAGTTTACAGCACTGCTCTAGCCCGTTTCTCCATAACCAAGAAGCGTCCTTAAAGCAGACACCACGTAAGAGTAATCAGTGATAGTATACTATCTTTCTGATTAGACTGTCTATTCATTTACAGGACGCAAATCAATATCCATTGATAACAAGCTGTTTTCAAATAGAATCTCTGCAAGTTCACCTAACCAAGAGCATGTTTTGATGTTGGCTCAAGCAGGATTTCCATCTTCATGTGAATACTTAAGTATCACTCAGATGTTATGGCAAAATCACAAGGATAATGCATAGGACTCTTATTAACAGCTTATGAACTTATTGGTGTTCAACAAGTGTTTGTCATGGAATGTGTCCTATTGAGATTTATTTATTAATCTCTTGGCTTTAAACTCGATTAGTGCGTTTTGGTTTTAGTACTTGGAGGCTGGAGCATACTGCCACCTAATCAATATCAACTAACTCGGAGTGAGAAAGTGAATAGAAGTCGTGTGTATCTCCTGACAATAGACAATTTTCTGTTGAGAAGAAACACGCATGGCTGGTGATGGTTGTGCTTTGAGCAGTCACTGGGTCCATGGATGTCATTCTAAATATAAGAATTCTCTTTGAGACAATCGATAGATTTATGCATTAGACCCGGATTCTGCATAAGGTGTAGGGATGTGCGGCTTTCTTTCACCCTTTATCCATACATTTCTTTTTCATTCTTCAACCCCTTCAATTCTTACCAGACGTCAATACTAACACCTTGTTTTGATTGTATCTAGTGTTACTCAATCTTAGTCGGCATTATTCCTTTAACATCATTCACTCAATCATACCTAAGACTTGCTATTTCTAACTATGGATGTCCTTGGAAGATCCCCCGGTTCTGGTTGATCATTGAACTAATACCAACAAAACCTAACCACCTTAAGACTTCAGAAACGTCATGAATTTAAGATGCTTGTTGGGTATAAGATCGTAACCATAAAACCTTTTCCATAGAGTATAAAGCACTTTGAGTCGTTTAGATCACTATTATCTATCAAGTTCAATTTTAATTAATTTTCTCCCCTTATTTAAATACTAATATCACTTAGTTTTTTAAAATATCATGTGATTAAATTTTGCCAGTGAAATTCCATGGAGAAAAACTTTTATACTTAACATGATTATTATGGAACATAAACTTGCTCCCCCTCATTTTTACATATCTTACACAAAAAAAATATACCAAGTTGTAAAATGAATATAAAATTGAGGGTTAGCATTGTTAAGCACACAATTTTGAGAGATTATGAATTGTCATTGAAGAATTCTTGAAAAATTGTGCTCAACCACTAAATCATCTTATAACAAATATTCTATTGTTAACCATGTCATTATTACCGAGTTGTTATTAAGACACTTTTTATAATGTTTTGAATACATAAAAATTGTCATGTGATGATGTATCCAAAAACATTAAAACGTTGTTTTTCGAAAAACTCCTCCCCAAACATTGACTCATTTTGAAAATGACAACAAATGTAGAAGAATTGTCTTGTAAAACTTTATGTGGGATGGAGTGTTGAACACATAATTTTGAAAGATTTTGAATTGTCATTGAGAAATTCTTAAAAAATTATTTTCAACATTTTGAAAAACATCATGTTAGAAGACTTCTCTTCTAACGCTAAGGATAAGTGCACTGAAACGAACACACTCCATTGTCGTACGTTTCCGATTTGCAAAATCTGAGAGCAATACAACAAGTCATAAAAAGAAAAATAGAAAATTACATGTTTGAAAGCATTTGAAACTCCTGTTCGAACTTCATTTACACACCCGTGTCAATGTTAATCAACATTTCTAGGTACGTTAAATGTTTTCTATTCCAAGATATCATGTCTGAACAAGAATTCTTTTGGAAATTTTTTGATTTTTTTGATTTTATAATTTTCTTTTTGAAATTTATATTTTGTATTGGTTTTTATAGGTTTATATGTACATGTTGATGTTTGATGAAATATCAAGCAGATTCATTTGTCAGAACCTCCAGTTCTGCTGGAGTCAAACATCTCATACCAATTCGTCTGACAAGATACTGAAACCTATCTTCGGGTAAGGCTTTAGTAAACATATCAGCTAATTGGTATTCAGTTCTGACAAAGTACAATTCAATTATACCATTTTCAACCTGTTCCTTGATGAAATGATATCGAGTATGGATGTGCTTGGTACGGGAGTGCTGCACGGGGTTGCATGAGATTGCTATGGCTGACTGAGAGTCACAATACAACGGTATTTTGTTGTAGTTGAAGCCATAATCCTTAAGCTGTGTCCTCATCCACATTACTTGAGCACAACTTGCAGATAACGCCACGTACTCAGCCTCTGCTGATGACATTGCAGTACAGTCCTGCTTCTTTGACATCCAGCTGACTAACTTATCACCTAGGAACTGTATTCCTCCAGAAGTGCTTTTGCGAGTATCAATGCATCCGGCATGGTCGGCATCTAAAAAAGCTGTTAGTTCAAAGCCAGAACCCTTCGGATACCAGAGTCCCATGTTAATGGTACCCCTTAAGTATCGAAAGATCCTTTTAACCTCTTTGAGGTGTTTTTTAGTCGGTCTTGCTTGATATCTTGTACAATAACATACTTCTTGCACTATGTCTGGTCTACTAGATGTCAGATACATGAGTGACCCGATTTTACTACAGTAGTCAGTTTGGTCTACGGGTTCACCACTCAAGTCTGCATCTAATTTAGGTTTGGTAGCCATTGGTGTACCAATGCTTTGTCCTTTTTCCATACCATGTTTTTTAAGTATCTCTAAAGCGTACTTGGCCTAATTAATAAAGATATCTCACGGGGATTGGTGGATTTAAAGTCCTAAAAAGAATTTCATTTCCCTCATTAAGGACATCTCAAATCTACTGTGCATTAATTTTTCAAATCGTTTAGAAAATTTAGGGTTTGTGGACCCGAAAATAATGTCATCAATGTAAATTTGCACAAGTAGAATGTCCCCCCGTATTTTATTGTGAATAAGGTCGGGTCAATGGTACCTTTAGTAAAACCTTTGGATATCAGGAAATTTAAGAGTTCATCATACCAGGATCTTGGAGCTTGTTTTAATCCATATAGAGCTTCCTTAGACGGTAAACCTTTTCTGGATGATCACGATCAACGAACCCGTCTGGTTGTGCAACCTAAACCTCCTCCTTTAGTGGACCACTAAGAAATGTCGTTTTCACGTCCATCGGATAAATTGGAAAAGACTTGTGTGCAACATATGCGATGAAAATCCGAACAGCTTCCAAGCGAGCAACTGGAGCAAATGATTCTTCGAAATCAATACCCTATTCCTGAGCATAACCTTTAGCTACAAGTCATGCTTTATTGCGAATTATAGTTTGGTCTTCATCCTTTTTGTTTTTCCATAACCACTTTAGCTTGATTATGTTCTTGCCAAAGGGTTTGTCAACGAGTTCCCAGACTTGAAGTCTGTCAAACTGATGAAGTTCTTCCTGCATTGCTTCTATCCATGCAGAATCAGCCATTGCCTCCTTAATGTTTTTTGGTTCAATAATACTCATGGTGAGTGCGAATATACACATTTCAGGATCGGTTGCAAGTTGTCGTCTTGTGTGTACTGGCTTGGATGGATTTCTACGAACTTGAGTTAACGGGTGATCTTTTTTCCATCGGTATGCGAAATCTTGAGGTTGATTAAAGATATGAATATTTGAATTACCAATATTGCGTGAGGAATACTTAGCAACTTCATGTACCGGTGTACAGAAAGGATTGGTAAATTCATGTTCTGTATCGTCTGCTTGATTATTGTTGTTTTCATCAGCATGAGCATTTGTTGGAGTTGTTGGTTCTGATGTAGGTTGAATATTCGTTGAAGGGTGTGTGTCTTATGGAGCTGAATTATCGGTGGGAGAAGAAGACTTGTTGACACGAGAAGTACCCGTATTGAAAAATTCATCGTACAAAGGACCAAATAGAAGATCCAACTCTTGTTGTGATGGAATTGATGTGTCTGCTGAAGGAGAAACATTTTGTAGTTGTGGGACGGGGTCAGAGTTGTCATAATCTGACGCCTTTTGTCATTGGGGAACGAGGCCTGAAGTGTCATTAGCAACAGACGTCTCTGACATCTCTTTGATCTCATCAAATCGGAGATGTATGGATTCAACTATCAATCTTGTTCTCTTGTTGTAGACGCGATATCCCTTTAACTGAGTGGAGTATCCCACCAAAATGCACAGATCCCCTTTTTCTTTCATCTTATCTGTCGAAACCCAAAATCACTTTCACTTCATATTGAAACACAAGAAATAAAGATGAGATAAAATGGAAGAAGTTTAGAGAGAAGTTAGAGAGAGAAAGGTAGAGAGAAGAAAAAAATTAGAAGATTACTTGCAAAATTACAAATGAGAAT
>BQNB010213216.1:0-10076 GCA_026074375.1 Tanacetum coccineum
CTATTGTTATTCGCCGGAGACTCTCACCATCATCAGTTTCTCATACTCTTTTCTCCAATGGTACATTCATTTTTAAACCTAAATTCAATTTTTAGTTGTCATTCATGAGCTTATTTGATTTCAGCCCCAACTTCCCGGCTTATTTTGAGACTAGGGTGTTTGTTTCGGCTTATAGCTTATTTGATTTTGGGCTTATGTTTCGTAAGCTCACTTTTTCAGGCTTATTTTGAAACTTTTCGGCTTATATACGTTTATTAGGTCCTAATAAACTTATATAAGCCATAAGCCGAAAAGTTTCAAAATAAGCCACAAAAAGTGAGCATATGAAACATAAGCCCAAAATTAAATAAGCTATAAGCTGACACAAACACCCTAGTCTCAAAATCCGGAAAATTGCCGCTTAGAGGTCTAGCAGCATATTTTGTATAATGTTTTTAGGAATTAGGTAGTTTTTGACGAGATGATGTAATTATGATATCAGAGAATGTATATGCTTGGAATTGCTTATAGAAACAGCTTTATTTGCTTCTTACATTTAGATACAACGTATAAGCATTTTTTAGGGTGTTTGGGATTGCTTATACAAACTGCTTATCTATTATTTGTGAGAAATAGGGATGGCAACGGGTCGGGTTCGGGCGGGTTTTAGTGTACCCGTACCCGTTTATAATATCCACATCCGTACCCGCCCCATTACCCACTGGGTACCCAGTTAATATTATCCATCGGTTTTTCGGGTTTCCCTGCGGGTATCGGGTATCCCCAATTGAATATTCTATGGACAAAAATCGCGGGTATCAAGATTGAGTCACACTAAAATCCACCGACAAAATAAAGCAAAACACCCTAATATATTCAAAAAAGTTAAAAGGTTAGAAAACAAATACCATCTCAAACGATTTAACACTTTCGAATAATTCATGTACAACATCCAAATGTGTTAGATCATAAAGATACTGATATAAAAATTACAATGGAAGATATTATATTATAATATATATGTACTCGAATTAATCATAATAGCAATAAAGCGGGTACAAATTCGGGTAAACGGGTATGGGTACGGGTACGGGTAATCGTGGCGGGTATTACTAGAACCTGTCACCGAACACGTACCCGACTAATTTTTTTTATCAATACCCAAACCCGCATCCGAACCCGCCAACCCGCCCCCGAACCCGACCCAACCGGTTCGGGTTTCGGCTTTCCCCGTCGGTTTCAGGTGCTTTTGCCATCCCTAGTGAGAAACAAGTTGTTTTGAATAACTTGTTTTCAAGTTGTTTATTCAAAACATCTTATTTCATTTGCTAATAATCAGATAAGCGGATTGGATAAGCAGTACCAAATACCCTTAAAATTGCAAGCAGTTTTGAGGGTGTTTGGATTTAATTATTAGGAATGTGTATCTGATTGTTGCTTTTTGAAATACTATGGTGTTTTGAATAAGCAACTTGAAAATTGCTTATTCAAAGCAACTCATTTCTCTTAGATAATGGATAAGCGGTTTGAGTAATAATTCCAAACACCCTTAGAGCTGTTTATACGTTGTATCAAAACGCAAGATGCAAATAACCTATTTAAATAAGCAATTATATATTTTAAGTGTAAAGAAATGTGGTGATTGTGATGGTTACAATGATTTTCCCACCATTAGCGGAATTCATTAGATTACTAAAAATGGTGGGTATAGGTCTATTTGTGCTTGATTTTGATGTTAGTTGATTCCTTTTTTAGTAGTGTCATCTTTTACAAGAAATCATCGATATGTTGAAAGGGTAGGTTTGTAATTGCGTAATTTCCGTACACGTTTTTCTGAAATGCACATGTAGCTTCTTCTATTCTGGTAACTGGTATGTAATAGTACTATAATACACATGATACAGTCGGGATATAGGAAAAACACGCTAAAAGAACGAGGTGCAAAGTGGGACTGCCCTAATAAGTAATATGTGCTTCTATTGTAGTATGGAAGGAATTTATTCCTTGTATTATTCTGCCAATTTTAGATCTTATTCACACCACGTTAATTGCTAAGTCAAAACAGAGACATTGGTTATCCTTTGGTTTATCAGTTCTTATATATCATTTCATTTTTTATAATCATGATGAGCCCCTTTCATAATGCAGTTCGTATATATGCTTCCTCAAGGCAATTTAGCAGCTCCACTGGTCCAGTGAAGTTTGATTTTACAGACATGACGTAAGAACATCTTATCCGTTGTTGTTTACTTATAATCCTATATCTTCTAGACAAAATAGATATTTGCGCAAATGAGTGTTTTCTATGTGGTTAAACATAACTTAAACTGATGGAACTTATTGCATCCATTCTAGTCGTCCTCACACATGGTACCCGGTTGCTCGAAGAAAGAAGCGAAATGTAATCCTTCACGTGGGTCCAACAAACAGTGGGAAGACATATCATGCACTGAAGCAGTTGGAGCTTAGCTCTTCTGGTATCAACATTATTATTTGTTATCCACGCCTTTGTAACGGGTTTACACCAACTTTGCTAAAATTTGTGATCTTTTTTTATATAAAAATTTAGGTATCTATTGTGGTCCATTGAGATTGTTGGCATGGGAGGTAGCAAAACGGTTAAACAAGGCAAACGTTCCTTGTGATTTAATTACTGGTCAAGAAAAAGAGGTTGTTGACGGTGCAACGCACAAAGCTGTGACAGTAGAAATGGCTGATGTCAACTCTGATTATGACTGTGCTGTTATTGATGAAATTCAGGTGTGTTTTTTTTAAGCTTACATTAAATTTAATCTTATATGTAATTACTTAATCTCTATGTATGCAGATGATAGGGTGCAGAACACGTGGATTTTCATTTACACGTGCTCTTTTAGGAATTGCAGCTAATGAGCTTCATCTGTGTGGAGATCCTGCTGCTGTTCCATTAATTCAAGAGATTTTAAGTGTTACCGGCGATAATGTGCAGGTAGTGAAATGGTGTTTGTGGATGATCTGTTTATAGGATGTCTAATTTTATTTTAGTATCTATATTGATATATTTTGTTGTGTAGGTACAAAGTTATGAGCGACTTTCACCATTAGTAGCATTAAAGACCCCTCTTGGATCTTTTTCAAACATTAGGACTGGTGATTGCATTGTGACATTTTCACGCAATAAAATATACAAATTAAAGGTAAGATTTATATTTGTATGATTTTATGTTAACTGTTAGCAATAGTATGTGTTTGTTTGCAAATATAGGCAGCCATAGCTAAAATCTACCTGCTGACTTTATGTGGAATATGTTTTGTAATAGTAGTTTCTACTTTCTAGAACCAAGAAGCTTGCTACTAATTTTGGCTTGCCTATTTTATATTGTCAGAAACAAATCGAAAATGACGGAAAGCATTTGTGTTCTGTAGTTTATGGTTCATTGCCTCCAGAGACACGAACAAGGCAGGTATTTATTTCTTACTGTTTACAGTCACTATTGTATTTGTATTTTATCACAATATGTTTATTGTGCTTGTATTAAACTCTTTTTCTTTTTGGATAATGTACAAGGAGGCCACTTAAGTATTTAACTTTTTTCATTAAGGCCACCCAAATAGCGAAACCATTGTATAGGCTGCCTATACATGTACCAAGTTTTGTTTGTACCAAATCTCATAAAAACAGGCTCAAGGACGAAGATAACCTTATATTTTTGGGAAAAGAAATATAAGCTTGGTTAAATTTCTATAAATAAAGTCAAGTAAAAAAGTTATTGAATAGTCAGAAAACTCAAGAAAGTTATATGCCATTCTGCATACTGATCAGTTTCGGTATAAACAAAACTATATCTATACTTGGGCCAATTATACATTATCCATTTTATGTAAGATAATATTTCTGATGATCTGATTTTATTCTTAGTTGTCTAGTATATATCTTCTGTTTTTGTGAAAGGAAAATACACGCGCACACACTACTTTAACCTACTCTACACCTTTTAATATATGGTGTGTTCACATTCATGGTCTGTTAGTTTATTGGTCTCATGTTCATATGTTTTGCTTAAAGCTGATAAAATTTGTTAAAACTGCAGGCAACAAGGTTCAATGATGCAAGTAGCGAATTTGATGTTCTGGTAGCAAGTGATGCCATTGGCATGGGCCTCAATCTCAACATTTCTAGAATTATATTTTCAGAAATGGAGAAGTTTGATGGATTGGAAATGCGACCACTTACTGTACCTGAGATTAAACAAATTGCTGGTAATTTTAATTATAACTAGGATTTCATTTTCAAGTATAATACAGAATGTAATACGTAGTAACAATATTGGCCCTTCAGACTTATGAAGCTAGTCTTCAATCAACGACCTTAAACTTTTTTTTAATGCCATTAGTCCTAAATGTTTTCTTCCCCAGATTAGCTCCCTTAAACTATTTTTTAATGCTCTCAGTCCCTAAATGCACTTTTGCATCTAGTCCCATATTAGTCATTGTACTCTTTTGTACACATGAGTCACTCGAAGATGGTATTGTGACCCATGTGAATCATTTTGTAACCAAAAATCTCTTAAGGACCGGTTCTTAAAAAAGTTAAATTGTTGGATGAAAGTGTCAGAATTGCATATAACGTTAAATTTTACATAAAAAAAACGCTAAGATTATGATGAGTTACAGAATTACTCAAATGGCACAAAAGCGATCTTTTAATGACTGATGTACAAAAAGAGAGTACAATGATTAAAACCGTACAAATGTTGGTTACTAGTATTTTCTATGCAAAAGAACCCCTGTAGGAAAACAACTACCATTTTCCCATCATTACTGCTGAATATTCACAAATAGATACAAATTAATGTGAGGAGTTATTATCTTTCCTTCTAGTTAGATGCAAACTCTTATGAGACTCTTCTTATGAAAAGAAATAAGGTATTCTGTTCAAGTTTGTGTACAAGTTATGAAAGTGACATTGTCAGGTAACTGGCCATACCTTTTCCATTATCAAAACTTAACATTACTCATATAAGTTTCAAAATCTATTAAGCTTCGTTTTATGAAAATTCCAGACATCTCCAACTTGCTCCATTGCGTTGTCGAATCACTATCTCGCAAGTAAATATTTAACCTGCTAATTTTCAATGTCTATTGATATCTGTTTGTATGCTATATGGTAGGTAGAGCTGGGAGGTATGGATCTAAATTTCCTGTCGGTGAAGTGACTTGTTTAGATAAAAAGGACCTACCCTTGATTCATTCTTCACTAAACTGCCCATCACCAATTCTAGAGGTATATAATTTATACAATTCTAAAAATAAGCAGATCAGTATTCTAGTTTCACTCTCATTAATTCCGCTTAATCCAACGTTTAAGTGGGAAATTTGTTTATGATGCAGAGTGCTGGATTATTTCCTACCTTTGACCTCCTATACATGTACTCTCGCTCACATATAAATTGTGGTCTGTGCCAGATACTGGTCGGTTATTATATACTTCTTTTGCTTATTATTTTATGGTTTATGGTTTATTATGTGTAAGAACATGTACCAAAAGTTGTCTTGGTATGCTGACCGAATAATGATGAATATTCTGATTTTTGGTTGTCTATTTTTCCAGGAGCAATTTGTGGAGAATGCCAAGTTATCAGCAAATTATTTTATTGCTAACTGTGAAGAAATGATGGTATGCTTTGCAAAACCTTTCTGACTTAAATAACTTAAATGAATGGTTTTGAGGAATCCAACTTGTATTGTTTTATGGTGCTTGTAGTAACGTGGCATGGTTGCTTCTAATAATCCAATTTATTTTGATGTATTTTTTTTCACAACAGAAAGTTGCTGCAGTACTTGACGAGATGCCAATTTCTTTGCATGATAAGTACCTTTTTTGTCTTAGGTACGCCCTTTTTTATTTCCGGTTTATACGATTAATATCACATAAATTTCTGACTAAATTTGCTGGGGAACTTTAAGCAGTTATTCTTTTTTCTTAATTCTTTAAGTCACTGACTCTTGGTTTCTGCAGTCCTGCTGACATGAGTGATGAAATATTATCTCAGGGACTCACACAGGTAAAATCTACTACTACATATTTACCTTTTCTTTTCCTGTGTGTTTGTTTGGGATATTAACAAATAAATTGTTTATCCATTAGTTCGCTCATACTTACGCAAAGAATCGCATTGTTCGACTTCGAGAAATATTTACTCCAGGGACACTTAAGGTTCCAAAGACTCAAGCTGAACTCAAGGAACTTGAATCAATTCATAAGGTAAGCTTTTCTTGTGATGAGTGCCACACAATGCATAAATAGATCAAATGTGTATCAGTTGTAAAGTTCATATAAATGTAAATCACCTACGTGGCCATGTTATAAACATTCTCCATCCTGCCTTTCAAAAATAAATAAATAAACATTCTCCATCCCAATAGAACACTATTTTGAATTTCAAGATGAAGCTCATATATGTAATTTTCCAATATAAATTGCAATAAAATTAACAAATTTTTAATCATATATATTATGACTATAGAAAGTAATGCAATTGACTATAAAAGTCAACTGTGTCGTGAATTTCAACTTTCAAATATCTTATAACCTTCCTTCATTTACTAGGCTTTCCTCACATGTCTTATTTAAAGGTCCTGGAGCTATACGTATGGTTAAGTTTCCGGCTCGATGATTCATTCCCAGATCGAGAAGTCGCAGCAACACAAAAATCAATTTGTGGCATGTGAGTAATCTTAGCTCCATATTTTACAACATCTATTAAATTCCATATCTAATTTTGGGAACCTCGTATTTCAGGTTGATTGAGGAATTTTTGGAAAGATTTGGGTTCCAAAAGCCAATACCGAAAAGATTAAAACAATATCGATAACCTCAAAGAGATATCAACATCCTTCAACTTGTTTCATTTAATTAAATCAAAGAGAAGAAAGTATATTGTACTTATCCAGGACAGCCATTTTCAGGTATAAGCTGATTTAGAGAGCAGTTATAGTGACAATTGTTTTCTCTGTTATTAAATGGACATGATGATCAAGATAGTTATGCTAATCTGATGCAGGATAGTGTAAAATATTTGCAAAGATGGATTGAGCAAGAACACGTATGGACTCGGGTAGTATTCTTATTTGTAGTGTATTAGAGTCGCTTTATTTGGGCAAAAAAAAAAATTGGATTCAGCTGTTTTAAACATAATATTCACCATTCATTTAGTACACGGCATTATGGATTCTAATGTGGTTGGTTGAGACACATGAATTTTTTTTTTTGAAAAGCTGAAAATGGCATAAGCAAAACATATGAATTAGTTATACTAGAATGAGCAGGTCGGGTAATTGATTAAAATATGTTTGGGTCAGATGAAGTAATTTATTTATACGGGTTAGGTTGACCCACAAACATGTTTGTCCACTCTTAAATCAATTTCTTAACCAACTAATGCAATTTGCACAGACCTATTTGAGAGTTTGTAAGCACTTGAATGGGCATTGTGATCACTTTCGACTCATTTAATCCAAATCATTTTAAGCAAACTTTTTGAGTTTGAATTAATCATTTGTATTATGAATCATATGTGCTGTGTTATAACATCTTCTCTTAACTGGATGATATTTTGCAGGCCATCTGTGCATGCAACTCTTCATTGACGCGTTTTAACACCTGAACCACCCTTGAAATTTTTTCAGAAACCTGCCCCATCAATTTTAACCTGGGAAATAAGTTACCTTTTTACTGGCAGAGCTTGTCTTTAATATTGGCGGTTGCTGGCGTTAGATTATTATAATTTCTTGCTCTATAAGTATAGAATTTGTAACTTGCTATTCTTTTATGCAAGATTTCACTACAATCAATTCAATATAGGAAATAAAATGTAAAGACTTTGCGAAACGCAAACGGGAAAATCAAGCTACAAGTGGGCTAGTTGGGCCGGTTGGGGGTGGCCGAGCACCCGCAGCCCCCCACCGGCTCCGTCTCTGGTTGCAGAAAATGTTTAATGCTAATTACTTTTATACAATATTTTCTTTCCTTATGGAAACAAAAGTTGAAGCATAGAGTTTATTGGAAAGAAAGTGGAAGATGACTTTTAGGTAAATGTGGAAAATTGGCTGATGACATCACTGATAACTTAATTAGCAAAAGCTATACAAGATTAGTGATGAAATTCATAAAGAACTATTAATTAATGCTTAAAAAGCCTAAAAAGGTAAGGTCACACAAAAAAGTATGTAAAATAAAACTCTAATAGATAATATAAATGGATAAGGCTGGTATCCAATTAGCAAATGAGTTAGTGAGCGCATGTCTCGAGTAGTCGAGTGTATCGGTTTTTGGTTTTTAATATTTATAAAATAAAAATGATGACGTACACAAAATTATATTTTTAATGTTTTGATGTGTTTTATTGAAACCAATACACTTAATAACTTAATAAACTTTTTGGTGATGTAACATTAAAGGTTTAAATAAAGAAACCAGTACATTCATATTTGAAACCTCCGTGGTAAAATATGCTTGTGATTACACGTTTTGAAATTTCTAAGGTGAAAATATACTTTGTGATATTTGATAGCAGTTTTAATAGTCAGAATATTATTGTTTAGCCTAAAATGTTTATTAAAAAAAGTAAATACAAAAGGCAAGCAATTATAGAAAGGATTAATTTCATATATCACCCTACTTTGAACATTAATTTCATATATACCCAAAATGCAACCCATGAATGCATATTGTACAATGTTTTTAAAGCATGTTTGGGTATATATGAAATTTCCATTTTAAATAAGGGGAAATATGAAATTGCCCCTTATAGAAAAAAAACAATTCTATATTTACCCGACTTAAATATCGCAATGACATACTTATTTAAAACATGTTTTAAATACATTGTAAATCCTTTAAAACCTTGTTGAGTATATATGACATTTTAATATTTAAATTTGATATATATGAAATTTTCTCTTATAAAAATGCTCAAAATATTTTATCTCGTACCGTATCTTCCCAATTCTATTGACAAAATTGTGACGTGCCTTTTTCTAAATGTATTTCATCTCCGGCTAAACAATGAAAATTTTATGATTTACAGCAGGACTAAATATAGATCAGAAAGAAATATAATTAATCTTTGGGGTTAGGTTATACGTACCACCCCTAAAACATCATTTGTACCCCTTTATGTTTTTTGCGTTTTTTTGATTTATTTTTATTTTTATTTTATTTTTATAATTTTGTTTATGTTATAAAACAGTGAAACAGAAAGTGCGGAAAAAAATATCAAGTTTAACAAGTCAACAGTATTAAACTGTCAAAAAATACGGAACAGAAACTGATAAAAAACTGTGTTGCACTGTAAACAGAGAGACAAAATGATCAAAAAGCACGAAACATTCATACTTTTGCGGGACAGAGGTACTAGCACCCTTAATTTTGATGGCTCATGTTATTTGTACCCCCCTAAAACGCCATTTGTACCCCCTGTTTTTCTGTTTTTTTTTATCTTTTTATTTTTTTTAATTTTTATAATTTTGTTTATATTATAAAACTGTGAAACTGAAAGTGCGGAATAAAAATTATAAAGTTTAACAAGTCAAAAGCATGAAACTGTCAAAAAAAATACAGAACAAAACCTGATATAAAACTGCATTATACTGTATCTTTTGTACCTTTTTGATATTTTTAGGTGGGACGGTACCAATAATAGCACCAATTTTGATATGCAACTCGGACTCCCATGAAATAGTAGTAGCAGAAAAGCGGCGCCGAATAAGACAAAGACATTTTTTATCGTTAGTATTGGCAAACGTGTAAAAGTTTGACGGCTGCTAATTCTATAAGAGCTAGGCTAATTTGGACAAGGTGATAAGTTAACCGAAAATTATCGCAGCGGACATTTTTTCACCCTTATTGTTTGCCAGAGGATAAATTTTTATGAATATCTAAAATGGACAAAGATGTCGTTTGAATTTTTGAAAGGGATATAATTTTTGAGCGAGATACCACGTGTCAAACAATTAGCAATTTAAAAAAAATGTTACGGATTAAAAAATAGTGGGGCTCTTAAGTCGGATGTCGCCTGACTTTTCGGGCGAGAATAAAAAATGGTGGGTCTCATAGT
>BQNB010213218.1:0-10076 GCA_026074375.1 Tanacetum coccineum
CTTCATCTAAGTCATCATCCACCAAGGGTGATGTCTTAGAGGGTGGAGGAGTTTCATCGAATGTCACGTTGAGTGATTCTTTAATTTTTATGGTGTGTTTATTAAGGATGATGTAGGCTTTGCAATTTTAGGATTAACCTAAAAAGACACATTCGTATGACTTTGGGTCAAATTTAGTGAGGTAGTCTTTGGTGTTTAATATGAAGCACTTGCTTCCAAACACTCTAAAGTAATCAAGAGTATGTTTCCTACCTCTCAAGAGTTCACAAGGTGTTTTACCTAAGATGGCTCTAATTAGGATTCGCTTGAGGATATATGTTGAAGTATCTACAGCGTTACACCAAAACTTTTATGGTAACGATTGTTCATTCAACATGGTTCTGCTCATTTCTTGTAGTGTCCTATTTTTCCTTTCTACCATGCCATTTGATTGTGGAGTGCGTGGAGCCGAGAAGTTATGTGTAATACCGTTGGCATTACAAAACTCTTCAAATTGCACTTCATTATGAAATCCTCTATCGTGGTCCATCCTAATTGACACTATTGAACATCCTAATTGATTTTATATTTTTCTACCAAAGATTTCAAATTGCTCGAAAGCCTCGGTTTTATTCTTAAGAAATCTTGTCCAAGTATACCTAGAGTAGTCATCTACTATGACTAAGGTGTAGAGGTTTCCTCCGCAACTTCGTACGGCGGATGAACCGAAGAGATCCATATGAAGGAAATCTAAGTATCTAGTCGTTGAGACTATATTCTTAGCTTTGTAACTAGCATGAGCTTGTTTTCTAATTTTACAAGCATCACAGAAGTGTTGATCAAACTTAAGCTTAGGCAAGTTTCTAACTTATTCCTTAGATGCTAACGATTGAATGAGACGCATATTAACATGACCTAATATCATATGCTACAACATGGAGTTTTCATCAATCATTGCAAGACAAATTTTGTCTTTTGGCTTATTTCTTAATTTCATCACGTATAAGCCTTTCTTCCTAATACCTGTACCTATAACCTTACCGTCCTTAGTGATTTCACTATCATGTTCAGAGATAGTTACTCTATACTTATTATCACATATTTGTCCTACACTTAGCAAGTTAAATCTTAAGTTATCGACATGTTCTACATTATCTATATTGAGAGAGTTATTAGAAATCGTACCTTTTCCAATGATGTTACCGCGAAGATTACTACCAAAAATTACATTTCCTCCGTTGTATGCCTTGTAGGTTAAGAAGAGCTTTTGGTTACCCGTCATGTGTTTAGAGCATCCGCTATCCTTTATCCACTCATCGGGTTCCAACTCAACTCTAAGGCATATCTATTTATATAAGACAATAACTGTTGAGACTTGAAAGACTTCAAGGACACTTAAGGTTTCTACTGCACAGGTACATAATGGAAATTATACTAAGTAGTTAGTACTGGTAGTATAAAGTTACCACTGCTAGTTACTACTGTTAGTATAAAATTAGTACTGTTAGTATGAAGTTACTACTGCCAGTAGAAGTTAAGACTGCTCAGAGTTGAAGACTGAAAATATGCTAAGTTATTAATGCTGCTAGTACAAAAGTTACTACTGTTAGTGTAACTTAGTACTGTTAGTATAACTTAGTACTGCTAGAGTAAAGTTACAACTGTTAGCATAAAGATTAGTACTGCTGGTACTTACTACTGCTTATGCTCAGTTAGTGCTGCTGGTTATAAAGATACAACTGTTGCTGACTTACAACTGCTTGAAGACTTACTACTGTCAAGAGGATAAAGACAGAGTAAAAAGATAAAGCGTGTGTGGAAAACAAGAGTACCTATGAAGATAAGTATTAAAGTTATATTTGTAAAAGATATGATTGTCTGTAATTATAGAAATGATTATGATATGTTAGGAAGGTATTGTAAACCGTGTAGGACTCCTTAGTGTATAAAAGGAGGTCCTAGGGTATAGAAAAAGATATCAGTTCTCATAGCAGTTTTCCATAGAATTCTTAGAGCTTCAAGGTTTTGTAAACCCTAACACTAATTCAGAGTGTTCGTTAATATAATTGAGGCTGAAAGTTTTGTTACTGTTTCATTGTTTGCTATTCAATTGTTATTATTCTTCTTAATATCAATACTAGATTCCGCATAGTATTTGATATTCAATAATCAAAGTTTCTGTCATAGTAGTTTTGGATTTATCCAAAGTTGCTAACCTTACATCAAGCTAAGGAGTTAAAGATCTATTCATTGGGATCAACAAGTGGTATCAGAGCTTGTTGTGAAGCTTTGAATAAGAAGAATCAAGCTCTTCTTCAAGATCTATTTTTTTAGTGACAAGATGGAGGTAGGAACCACCACAAACAATAATCTGACTGCAAGACTGCCTCTCCTCAACCCCAGAGACTATGACCTCTGGCTTATGAGGATAGAACAATACTTCTTGATAATTGACTACTCTCTATGGGAAGTAATCAAGAATGGGAACAAAGTGCTTAAAAGGACTGTTGGAACAGTTGAACATGAATATAAACCAACCACTGCTGAAGAAAAATAGGATAGAAGGAATGAAATAAAAGCAAGAGCAACCCTGTTGATGGCACTTCCAAACAAAGACCAACTGAAGTTCCACACATATCAAGATGCAAAGTTGCTAATGGAGGCTATAAAGAAAAGGTATGGAGGGAACAAGGAGTCTAAAAAGGTTCAGATGACACTTCTCAAACAATAATATAAGAACTTTGCTGCATTAAGTTCTGAATTAATAGATCAAACCTTTGATAGGTTACAAAAACTCATTGGTCAGTTGGAGATATAAGGAGAAGTGTTCAATCAAGAAGATATGAACTTAAAGTTGCTGAGAAGTCTTCCATCTGAATGGAAGTATCATGCTCTAATTTGGAGAAACAAGGCAGAGATTGAAACCATCAGCTTAGATGACTTGTATAATAATCTGAAGATATATGAACCTGAATTAACAGGTTCATCAAGCACAAGTCAAAATACACAGAATGTGGCCTTTGTCTTTAACAACACTAATAACACAAACATCACTCATAAGGCAGATGATTCTTCTCATGAAGTTAGTACTACTCAAAGTCCTACTCATACTTACCATAATGGTGGTAACATTGTATGTCTAGATAATCTTTGTGATGATGTGATTTGTGCCTTCCTTGCAAGTCAACCCAACTCTCCTCAACTTTCTCAAAAAGATCTGGAACAACTTCATCCTGATGATTTGGAAGAAATGGATCTTCAATGGGAGATGGCCATGCTGACAATCAGAGCAAGAAGATTTATCAAAAGAACTAGGAAGAAGCTGGACATAAATGGTCAAAGAGTTGGTTTTGACAAGTCAAAAGTGGAATGCTTCAACTGTCATAAACATGGACACTTTGCCAGAGAATGTAGGTTTCCAAAAAATCAGGAGTTCAAAGGAAGAGAAAATAATACAAGAACTATTGCAGTAGAGACTCCTACTCAGAATGCCTTGATAGCTCAAGATGGAATTAGAGGATATGATTGGAGCTACCAAGCTGAAGAAGAACAACCAACAAACCATGCATTGATGGCATTTATATCCTCTGGAAGCTCTTCTAGTTCAGATTCTGAGGTAGATTCTTGTTCTAAAACATGTGTAAAAGCTTATGCTTCTCTTAAAGAACAATATGATAATTTGTATTCTAATTACAAAAAGTCTCAATTTAACTTATTATCTTATAAAGCAGGTTTAGAATCAGTAGAAGCTAGACTAGTTCACTATAAGAAAAATGAGACTGTGTTTGAAGAGAGCATAAATGTTTTAAAACTTGAAGTTAGACTAAGAGATAATGCCTTAGATGTATATAAATTGAATTTGGAAAAAGCTGAAGCAGAAAGAGATCAGTTAAAACAAACATTAGAAAGGTTTCAAAATTCATCCAAGTCTTTAAATAACATACTAGAAAATCAAGTAATTGATAAGTCTAGAACCGGACTAGGATATGATGTAGCTACTGCAGCTACTCTTGTAGTAGAAAGTTTTGTGAATTTAACTGATAAGTCTAGATCAGATAAGGGATATCATTCAGTTCCCCCACCTCTAACAGGAAATTTCATACCTCGCAAACCTGATCTAACTTTTATAGATGAAATTGTTGAAAGTGAAAATTTGGATGTTACTACTGTTGTTACACCTAGCAATGTAAAGACAGTTGAAGATAGGGGTATTTCAAATACAGTTGAATCTAATGTTGTTAGGATGAACAACACTAGTGCACCAATCATTGAGGATTGGAATTCCTGATGTATAAAGTGAGATAGATTATACTATTGGACCTAGCATTGAAAAGATAAAATCTGTTAAGACTGCTAGGGAAACAGATGCTCCTAAACAAAATCCTAGAGGGAACCAAAGAAATTGGAATAATCTTATGTCCCAAAGACTAGGAAATGATTTTAAAATGACAAATAAAGCTTGTTATACTTGTGGTAGTTTTGAGCATCTACATTATGTTTGTGATAAAAAGGTTGTAAGGCATGCCATGGAACACTCAATAGGGTGAAATCATCAAAAACTTTTCTAATAAAATATCTAACCCTCACCCCAAAAGAAGCTTTGTTCTACAAGGAGTCTTAACTAGGTCAGGGAAACTTAGTACTGCTAGTGCAACAGTTAATACTGTTAGGATCCGTTAATAATGGCTAACACCAAAAGCATAAATAGCGGCTAGAACCAAATTACTGCTAATCCGTCCTCAAAACAAACTGTGAATCATCCTAGACCTATAAATAATACTTTCAAAAGAGGATATTCATAAAGTTCAAGGCCTTTTAACAGACATTTTGCAAACAAGAATAGTATTACCAAAACAAATGTTAATACTGTCAGTGTAAAACATACTACTGCTAATGGGGGGGGGGGGGGGGGGGGGGGGGGGGGGGGGGGGGGGGGGGGGGTGGGGGGGGGGGGGGGGGGGGGGGGGGAGGGGGGGGGGGGGGGTGGGGTGGGGGGATAGAGCAGTAGTAAGAAAATAAGGGTAAAGGGGCTAATGTTGTTAAGGCCTCAGCATGCTGGGTTTGGAAAGCCAAAAACAGCAGTGCATCAACTACATTAAGAAAATTTTCTACATGATGCTGGAGGCAGATCCAAGTCTATAATGGCTTGGATCCCCAAAAAGATCTAAATCTCTTATTTTATGTGCAGGACAACCTACAACAAAAGGAGTATAAGGAAAAAGCATTATGACATGGTTGTTTCCAGGCATATGACAAGAAAAATAAGTGCTAATCTTGATGAATATGAAGAATAAATGTGGATTAGTTTTCCTTTGGTGATGGTAAAGGCAGAATTTCTGGTAAAGGTAAAATCAAAATAGAAACACTATATTTTGAGGATTTGTACTTCTTTAATGAGCTTAAAGTAAATTTGTTCAGTGTGTCACAAATATGTGACAGAAAAAGAACAATGTCTGTTTAACTGACACTAAGTGTACTTGTCTATCTTCTCTGACTTAAGCTACCCTTGATGAAAGTCAGTATTTGCTGAGAGTTCCGAAAGAAAAGACAACATCTACAGCGTTGACCTAAAGAAGTGTTATACCCTCTGGAGAATTTAAACTTGTCTCATTGCAAAGCTATAATTGAAGAATCTAATACATGGCAAGAGGCTTTGGGCACATTAATTTTAAAACAATGAATAAACTTGTGAAGGGAAACCTTGTAAAAGGTTTACCTCAAAGATTTTTGAAAAATATGCATTCTGTGTTGCCTGTTCAGAAAGAAAGTCTAACACAAAGCCTCCTATAAGACCAAGCTTGTGAATTCAATCAGCAAACCCTTACATATGCTTCATATGGACTTGTTTGGTCCTACAAATGTTAAGATTTAATAAAATAAGTCCCATTTATGCCTAGTAGTCACTGATGAACTTTCAGTAGATTTTTCTTGGGTATTCTTATTTGGCCACTAAAGATGAGAACAAGTGGGATTCTAAAGACCTACAGTAATAGAAATAAAAATCAACTAGATCATTAAAGTAAAAGTTTTAATCCAGGAGTGACAATGGAACGAGTTTAAGAATATATAATAAACCATTTTGTGAAATAAAGGGGATTAAGAGGGAATTCAGTGTGGCTAGGACTCCTCAGCAGAATGATGTAAAAGGAAGAATAGAACACTGATAGAGGCTGCAAGAACAATGTTAGTAGACTCTAAGTTGCCAACCACCTTTTGGGCAGAAGCAGTTAATACTGCTTGCTATGTGCTAAATAGGGTCTTAGTCATTAAGCCTCATAACAAGACACCTTATGAACTTATTCCGTGGAGATACCTCCACTAGTAATTTCATGTAAAACTTTTAGGTGTCCTGTCACCATCTTCAATACAGTGATCATCTAGGCAATTTGATAGTAAAGCTGATGGGGATATTTTGTTGGGTATTTTGTGGTTAGTAAAGCTATAGAGAAGTCTTTAACAAGAGACTATGGATTGTTGAAGAACCTAAACATTAGATTTCTTGAAAATTCACCTAATGTGAAAAGAAATGACCAGACTGGCTTTTTTGAAGTTGATTCTTTTGTCAATATCTATGAACTTAAGTGCCAAGTATGGTTTCGCAGGGAACAAAACCTAATGTATTGCAGGAACCAAGATAACAGAGTTGCAGGTCAAGCTCAAAAAGGAAGATGAACCTAACAAAATACCATCCCTGATACCTATTTGCACAACTGATCCATCAATCTCTCAAGGTCCTAAAGATAGAGAAAGGGATACTGGAATGAAGCCTACAGAAGTAGATGAAAATGAAGCATCACACAAGTGGAAGAGATGAGTGAAGCAACAAGAAGTGAGTCAGAAAGGCTAAATCAAAGGGAAATGCAGACTGAAAACACTAATAGTACTGATGGTATTAATACTATTAGTACACCTGTTAGTACTACTAGACCAACAGTTGATACTGCTGTTCCATCACCACCAGTTAATACTGCTAGACCTTCTATTAATACTGCCAATGCATTTGAAGAACATCTTTTTGAAAGATTCTCTCCTTTCAAAAATGCTTTTTCCCTTCCACCTGTCCCAAATATATCTTCAATGGATAATACTGGAATCTTTAGAAATGCTTATGAAGATGAAGATGTGGAAGAAGAGGTTGATATGAACAATGTAAATTCATCTTATACAGTCCCTGATACTTCTTTCACCAAATTTCACAAAGATCGTCCTAAAGATCAAGTGATTGGAAATTTAAAAACTCCTGTACAAACAAGACACATGACCAAGACAAATGAAGAACATGGTTTGATCTCCTTAGTTTACTTCAGCTTAAGAAGAACAAAATTACACAAGGATTGTTTTATATTCAATTGTTTTTGCCTGTTTTCTTAACTCAAAAGGAACCAAAAGGTTCTCCAAGCCCTAGAAGATACCAAGCTGGGTGGAAGCACTAAGAAATGAGCTTCTACAATTTTTAAACTTGCTAATGTTGGACCTTAGTTGACTTACCCAAGAGACAAGTGGTAATTGGTACTAAAAGGGTTTTCAGAACAGAAGGATGATAAAGCATAGTGGTAAAGAACAAGCTAGACTGGTTGCTCAGGTTTCACCTCAAAGAGGAAGGTATAGATTATGAGAAGTCTTTGCACCTGTGCAAAGGAAAGAAGCCATAATATTATTTCTACATATGCTTCCTTTAAAGATTTTGTAGTCTACCAAATGGATGTAAAAAGTGCTTTCTTATATGGAAAGATAGAAGAGGAGGTATATGTCTGTCAACCTCCTGGATTTGAAGACCCACACTTTCCAAACAAAGTTTACAAAGTAGAAAAGGCACTCTATGGACTACATCAGGCCCCAAGAGCATGGTATGAGACATTGTCAACTTACTTGCTGGACAATGGTTTTCACAGGGGACAAATTGACAAAACTTTGTTCATTAGAAGACATAAAGAGATATACCCTACAATTTCATGTATATGTATGCTGTATATCATCTTTGGATCAACAAAGAAAGAGATGAGTATTGAATTTGAAAAGTTGATGCATGACAAATTTCAAATGAGTTCTATGGGAGAACTTTCTTTCTTTTTAGGACTTCAAGTTAAACAGAAGAGTGATGGGATCTTTATCAGCCAAGATAAATATGTGGCTGAGATTTTAAAGAAGTTTGATCTTGCCTCAATAAAGATAGCAAGCACTCCAATGGAGACAAACAAGCCATTAACAAAGGATGAAAAAGCTGAGAATGTGGATGTACATTCATATAGATCAATGATTGGATCATTAATGTACTTGACAGCTTCTAGACCAGACATTATGTTTGTTGTTTGTGCTTATGCAAGGTTCCAAGTTACTCCAAAGACCTCACACCTTCATGCTGTGAAGAGGATCTTTATGTACTTAAAGGGCAAACCTAAATTGGGGCCTTTGTAATCCTAGAGATTCAACTTTTTGACTTGGAAGCTTTTTCTGATAGTGACTATGCTGGAGCTAGTCTTGACAGGAAATCCACAACAAGAGGGTTGTCAATTCTTGCAAGAATTGATTTCATGAAATGTAAGAAGTAGACTATAGTAGCCAACTCAACAACTTAAGCAAATATGTTGCTGCATGCAGAACTGTTTTGTTGACAAATGTTTTATGGATCCAAAATTATATGCTGACTATGGATACAATCTCCATGAACACAACATCTACATTGATAATGAAAGTACAATCTGTATTGTGAAGAAATCTAGAATCTCACTCCTAAAACCAAGCACATGAGATACGTACCATTTTTATTAGAGATTCTTATGAAAGGACAGTTGATACAAGTGATCGAAGATTCACACAGACAAAAATGTTAGCTGTGATCTTCTCACCAAAGCTTTTGATGTAGCAGGTTTACCTTTCTACTTGCTAGCATTAGATTTATTGACTCTCTGAGACTTAATCATTGTTAAGTTATATTCAGGCGTATGCATAAAATATGGAAACCATGATTCTCACATGTCTAACTAGTCTTTACTAGTATGCTTGTGATGGAATTAGAGTCATGTTCTTGTATAATACTTGAAGACATAGTTAAAACTGCTAAGGAAAATGTTAATACTGCTAAGTATAATTAGTACTGCTAGTTATACTTACAACTGCAAATTACAACTGTTAGTCATAATTAAAACTGCTAAACAAAAAAATACTTTGGAATGTGTATTTTTGGAATTGGACTAACATTTGCAGGATGAGCACATTGAAAATGTGGTATTGAATTGAGGGGAGGCTTCTAGTTGTCTATATAAGTGATGAAAAGAACATGTGACATCAATCATAAGTGGGTAATGAATAAAACCCCAGGCAATTCAAAAGAGGTCGGGAAGATACCTCAGTCTAGTGGCCCCCCTAAGAAAGGTTGGTGATGAGGCTGTCCATAAGGAGTTGGGTGACAGAATGGAAAGGACTGCCACTACTGATTCTAGCTCTAAAGCAAAGCAGGACAGTGGTAACATAAATTAAGACCCAATCCATGCAACACTTAATGAATTAACTCCTTAGGGAATTGATTCGGGTAGTGGTCCCAGGTGCCAAGATACCATATTGAGAGATGTAGATGCTCAAACTAGGTTTGAGACTACATCTAAACACTCCAATGATCCACCTCTCTCAAAAGTTAACACATTTGGAAGTGGGGAGGACAGTATGAGAATTTTGGAATTGATGGAAATTATACACAACTGTCTGCATTGGTGAGCTCAAAAGAATAGAGAGATTTGTGATTTAAAAACAAAAAGAGTGTTTTAGTGAGCCAAAAGAAATAAGAGATTAAGTGAGCTTAAAAATAGAAAGAGAGTTGTGTTTATAAAAACAGAAAGAGTGATTAAGTGAGCAAAAAGAATTGAGAGATACTGTGAGCATAAAAACAGAAAGAGAGTTTGTGAGAATCAAATTTAATGATCTAAGTTATTTGTGTGATGAAATTGAAGTTAATGCTGGTAGCTCAAACTTACTGTTGTTAGTCTTAGGATAATACTGGTAATATAACTTAATGCTGCGAAGCATAAAGTTTCTACTGCTTGTATACAATTAATGCTGTTAGGCTTAAATTAGTGATGCCGGTATTTGTTTATGTTGCAAGG
>BQNB010213220.1:0-10076 GCA_026074375.1 Tanacetum coccineum
ACACATTTTCTCTCTCTAGAATATCCTCTCTAGTGTTTCTCTCTCTAGAAACTAGCCAAATCCAAGAATCGAACCCGTGTTATGATATAAGAAATACCTCAATTTTCCTGTAACCCTTTTCGATAAGATTTTGGACACCATTAGAAAATACAGTAAGACCTCCCATTCCTGTTCCAACGAGCACTCCAGTACGCTCTTTATCAATATGTACAATATATCATATTAATAAGTATATCAGTAAGTTGTATATAGAGTTTCACAACAGTAATAAAAAAGCTCCAGAACATATAGAATGGTAGCACGACAGATGGGTTGGGAGTGTTTGTAAAAGGTCGACTTGGTTTGGGTTGAAACGGGTTGTATTGAGTATGGGTCGGGATAGAGTCGTAGACAATTTTTTGTTGATTTTTTCACAGATGTTTACCTAACAAATTTTCAATTAACTGAATCTTTTTTATTTTAAAGATGTTAATCAAAAAGATGGTATCATATAACTCACATCGATCAACCCATTTATGACCCACGGGAATGAGTTTAACGGAGAAATCAGATTGTTAAACAGTGCAAGACAAGTAAAAACCTAAAAAACTATAGGGTTAAAATTCAAGGAAATGCAGTAACAATAAATAAAAAAAATACTCCACTATTTATCGAAAAGTTTTTAGTAATGTTGCTGCATCAAGTTCATCTTAAACACAATCAGGCGCACACATTCATTTTCTCATAAACGGCAAACCGCATTTAGCCTAAATGATACCTTTGAGATACACCTACTGCATCATAGTTCAAAATAAGGTGCATCATTCATACAACCACGGAGAAACACATTTTGACACATAACACGATCTACGTTAAACCTACAGCATCACCGCTAAAAGACAAGTGCATCAAACAAACAACCTAGCATACAAAAATATTTTCTCGCATAACGCAACCTACGTTTGAGCCTAATTCATCCTTATAAGTAACAATTGACCACATACTGCATCACAAATTCAGGTGCATCAAATAAACAACCTTGCATACAAACACATTTTTGCAACTAACGCAACCTTTATTCACAACAACTGACCACCTAATGCATCACAGCTCACATTTAGGTGCATCAAACAAACAATCTACTTTTAAATTACTTTTAACCTAATGCATACATACATATAGGCACACATACACATTTTCACACATAACACAATATACTTTTAACCTACTGCATCATAATTCAATATCAAGTGCATCTCACACACATCCAGGCATACAAACAAATTATCACACATAGCGCAATATACTTTTAACTTAGTGCATCATTATTCAAGACAACTACGAACCTATTGCATCATTGTTCAATGTCAAGTGCATCTCATAGACATCTGGGCATGAAAAATAAATTTTTACACATAATGCAATCTATTTAAAACCTAATTCATCCTTGTATGCGAAAACTCAAAACCTACTACATTACAGTTCAAATGCAAGTGCATCGCACAAACAACCAAACATACAAACACAATTATGCACATAACTCACCCTATGCTTAACCTAATACATCCTTATACACGGAAACTAAATACCTACTCCATCATAGCACAAAATTAAGTGCATCACACAAATAACTAAACATACAAACACAAATAACCTAATGCATCATAGTTAAAATAAAACCTACTACATCATAATATGAAATAAAACAGCATCATCATTCAAAACAACTGCATCACAATGTAAATTTAGTGCATCTTAGTTATAAAGTTTAGTTAAAACATTTTGTCGAACACCTTGTATTCAACATTCCTTAACACATAACCCAATCTACTTTGAACCTAATGCATCTTTATATAAGACAACTAAGAACCTATTGCATCAATGTTTTACTCCAACTGCATTATACATTCAAATACACATACAAACACAAAATTTATCCGGTCAAGAATTTATACACTAAACAAGCATCTTGCAATCAATTAAATAAGCTTATGGTTTATAATTTATAAAATATAAAAAATTAGGGCTTGTTAGATTAAAAATCTAGTACATCACAGTTAATAATCTACCGCATCAGTAATATACATACACATCCAAACACTTTTTCAATATATTTGATAATCTGTTGCATCAAATCAAAAATAACAAACTTAAATTGATATAAAAACAATTTTAATAAAACAAAATTAACAAAATGATTCACTAATAAATTAGGGTTCATATATCAACTTACGACGTCGTTTAAGATGCGTATAATTCATCTTCATCGTCGTTAACAGAACGATGCGGTAACGATTCAATTCCAACGATTCTGATTTGATTGATTCTGATTTGAATTGATTTGATCGATTCTGATTCGATTGATTCTGATACGATCGATTAAAAAATGTGGTTTGTGATCATAAAAAATGGATGATTAAAAATCAGTGTGTGTTTTGTGTTATGGGGAATTAGTGTGTGTTGTAAAAAATGATCGGGTTTGGATTTTAGGGAAAAGAAAGGGCGGTTTAATGATTTTTACAAATTATACAATTTACCTTGAAGTTTCATATATTTACAAAAATGCCACCGCGAGTTTTGATCTAAGAAGGTTTGATCCAATGGCTAGGATGTTATCTTACCCTTTTTATTATAACTATTTTGTTATTATAACCCCACCATATATATATAAAACTTTTTCTTTTAATAAAAATCATGGGCCCACTTATTTATTTTCACTCACAATAAACTTAACATGATCAATCATGTTTGACCCTAACTTTAGAGGATCTTTTTCCAAACCAAATATATGTCCTTCGATGTTGCGTAGTGTCTGGTACATTGTAATCAAAGTGAGAATGTAAAAGGTTATTACGATGTAATGAAAAAATGTTGTTTGTTTACAATTATAAGATGTAATGACTCATTACAAGGAATGACCCATTACACCAAAATCATTCCTTATGGCCCCCTCCTTTTTTTTCATTACATCCAGTAATGGAATCAAAATTACATAAAACACCACAATTAACTAACCGCCTTAAATAAACTTTCTATAATCAATGGGTACATTAGTCTTTTTATTATCGATTCATTACGTCTTACCATACAAACCAAACATGATTAATAACTGTAATGAATTATTACATTACACTGTTTATTCCATTACGACGTTTATTCCATTCATTTGACATTTCATCCCGTCCTACCAAACGAACCCTTATTGTTACATCTCTTGTATATAACAAAAGATTTCAGAAAAATGCCAAAAATGTTGAATTAATCGAAATTAAATTTACAGGAGAGCTTCACTAAAAATCGAGCATTTTTATTGGTTAATTAAAAGTTAAAATTATAAAATTTTCTTGATCATACTTAAAAAGAATATATGTCTTGATTTCTAAATACTCTTTAATAAAATAAGGTTTTGGACAAGTCTTTAAAACACAAAAATTAAATGCCGCCATTAATAGTATACCTAAAATAGCCCATTTGTACAAGACTATAATACATCATCTAATGAGACCCGTGTAAGTGATACGAATAAATAAAGTTTCAATGTAAAACGTTTTGAACAGGGGAAGTCAAGTTGTTATTTTTAGTATACATTAAATGTAATTAATAGTATACCTAAAATAGCCCATTTGTACAAGACTATAATGCATCATCTAATGAGACCCGTGTAAGTGATACGCGTAAATAAGGTTTCAATGTAAAACGTTTTGAACAGGGGAAGAAGTTGTTATTTTTAGTATACATTAAATGTACTAATGTACTATCATTAAGTCAAAAATTGTATTTTTGTTAATTCACCTCCATAATAAAATAAATTTGATACGCATTTAATAAGACCCGTGTAACTGATACACATAAATAAGGTTTTGTATATAATTGTTTTTCAATGGGCTCCTTCTCATGTAATCTTCCACTATAAGCTCCTTAATCAGTTACAATTCATCATCTTATTTTAGGTAAGTTTTGATATTATTGAATACAATTTTGTTTCAATTCGATTGAGGGTGATTGTGTATATTCAGCACTAATTTGAAATTCAAAACTCAATGGATGCGTTCTTTTAGGTTGTCATTTAATTTTGTGCAAATTCAGTTTATAATGAGCTTCTCATCAATCAAAACATCTATTTAAACACTTTCAGTCAAACACCGATTCAAAAACATCAATTTAAACACCAATTGGTAAGTATCTATTTAATTTTAATATTTAGGGTTTCGATTTATGTGTTGCAATTTGGATTTTTTTTGTTACAATTCAATTTATGATATAATTTTAACTTTTTGTGTTTAATCTGAGCCATGGCCTACACAGTGCTAAAGATCTTATAAGGAAAATGCTTGACACCAATCAAAAAAAGGATGACCGCCTATGAAGTTATTTGTAAGTAATGTGTCTAAAAGCTCTGGCTAATTTAAATAATGTTATTTTTTTACTAATTTTGATCTTGCTTTCTTTAACAGGCCACCAGATAAGCCTCTTGATTATGCAGTATTATCACGTTTGACGCAGTTTTATGCAATGAACAAACTCAATAAGATGGCTTTGCATGTATTCTTTATGATAATATCTATATAGAATAATGTTAACTTATTTTGTGTGTTATTTTATGTAGTATGGTTTACACAGTTTGCGCACTTAACGACTGGATAGCCACTCAGTATGTATTTTCTCACGTCGATTGTTTTGTGTTGTGTTTTATCTTTAAGGGGCCAATCTATCAAATGTTGCCCAAAAGTGCAATTTGGATTGGGTTATTAACTGTCGAAACGGGTAAAAGAACAAGCTTTTAGAAGTAAATGAGTCAAATTTTGTTTATAAATGAAATGTTAATGTTCTTATGAGTTTGGTGCCTCCCTGACATGTGCCTCCCTAACCTAAAATGGAGTTAGTTATAATCTTGGAATACCATGTCCTTTACATTTCAGTTACATTCTATAATATTATTTAAATCATGTTTTGCAGACTTTAATGAAGAATTTCGCTAAAATCACCATGAGAAAACCTATATGAAGACGTCCACACAACACTAAGGTTACTATACTATGCAAAGTGAGTTTCAGTAACAAAAATTTATTTTTCTATTGAACTGAGAATGGATAATGGGTTACTATTATGTTACTACTATTTTTTTGTTAATGATGCATGCAGGTGAAAATGGCTAGAATATGGATGAAAGGGAGCAATAATTTAATAGCTAAAATCGATTCTATCAAAAGTTAAATTATTTAGAATGGCCAAAATCATTTCGATATGGGATTCTTTATGGTAAAACAATTTCTTTTTACCCAATTGTGTGACCCATATCAATATATTCATCACTAAATGGGCTGAAATTATTACTTTAGCAATATGTTCTTCAATGTGATTCTGGCCTACACAGAATTATTTTGCTACATTTAAAGCTATAGGTTGGCGTTACGTATGTTCCAAGGATTTAGGGGGTGTTAGGATTTAATTTTGAATCTGATATGTGATTATTGTATAGTAAGTTGTGGATATCCACTTTCTTTGATTTGGTTTACTTAAATGAAACTATCACTTTTCGAATGCATGTATGTGGGTTAGGGGTCTCATTGCTCACACAATCATCAGCTCCTTTGCGGTCTGGCGTTGAGCATATACCTTTAATAACACATGTTTTGGCTAATAATGTTAATTTATTTTATGTGTTTTATTTTTATGTGGTATGGTTTACACAGTTTGCCCACTTAACGACCGGATGGCCACTCAGTCTGTATTTTTTCTCATGTGGAGTATTTTGGGTTGTGTTTTATCTTTAACGGGCTAATCTATCAAATGTTGCCCAAAAGTGCAATTTGGATTGGGTAATAAACTGTCGAAACGGGTAAAAGAACAACTTTTTAAAAGTAAACGGGTCAAAATCTGTTTATAAATGAAACGTTAATGTTATGATATTATTTAAATCATGTTTTACAGACTTTAATGGAGAATTTCGCTAAAATTACCATGAGAAAACCTATATGGAGACGTCTACACAATACTAAGGTTACTATACTATGCAAAGTGAGATATTATTTTGTTACTACTATTTTTTTGTTAATGATGGATGCAGGTGAAAAATGGTCAGAATAAAGGAGTAATAATTTAATAGCTCAATTTAGTTTTTATTAAACGTAACCTCCTGTTATATATATTTTGCTTTTTAATTTTCATATTTTTGAAACTTATATGTTAATAATAAGCATTGAGTATAACCACCCATGTAACAACATTCAAAGTAGTGAAAATGATCATAATATGGATCAAAAGGAGCAATAGTTTAATAGCTCAAATCGATTTTTATCAAAAGGTAAATCATTAACAATGGCCAAAACATTAACCTTCTGTTATATATGTTTTGCTCTTTAATTTACATATTTTTGGCAACTTATATGTTAATAATAAGTACTGAGTAGTACCACCCATGTAACAACATTCAAAGTAGATCAAGTATTTATTAATATATAAAAAGGTAATGACTTTTGGAACTATCAAGGCAACTTTATGATGTTTCTTGAAATTTAAAGGGAGTGCTAAGATTCGGCATGTCCTTTGGCAGTGATTCTCAATCCAGTCATTAGCAAGGCATTCAACACACTTCTCAACAAATTGAAAGAAAATTTTGTATGTACATACTTACACTACAAATTTTTTTAGCGAAAGCAAACTTTTTTTATTGATATACATGCTTACATTTGATTCGAATCATCACGCACATTATTCGAACATTTAAGTTGCAACTGCTAATATTATATTTTATGTCTAATTTCTCACATATACACATTTCAGGTGCCCTCTATAATTTTAGTCAAGTTTTCTCATACATCAATGTGCAGCTCTTTAATAGTTGATGTTATTCAACCTTTGTTTTATCCGTTTTAAACATTTGCATATTTCTTCAAAATACAAGTATTCAATGCATTATGACAATATAGTGTTTTTCTTCCACCATTAAGGTACTTCACCATTGTGTATCATAGTTTTTTTTATTTCACATCAATGCACTTCGATTGGCTGCAAAAAGGGTGTTTAATAGAGTGCATCAGAGAGTTATTAGCAATGCACTTCGATTGGCTGCAAAAAGTAATTGCCGATGTCCTTTTTATCTACGCCATGTCATGTTAGAGTATGTGGATTACATGGGTCATATAAAGGAATTGAGTGATTATATTGAGGATGTTATAATCTATTCTCAGTCAAGATCACATCATAACATGTTTGGGTCGAAACATGCCATTGTTTTTCTACGAGGTCAAATGGGTTGGGTGAACCGGTATATTTTTGTCTGATTTTTTTGAACTTTTCAAAAAACTATTAGTAATTAAAAACTTACAAAAAGCCAAGTATCTTATGGTTAAAATCGAACTAAACCTGACTATGCCATATCGATGGATTCCTTTGATGTTGGGCAATTTAGGTTTGGGTATGGGTAACATATGATAGTGTAATTTAATGGGTCTTTCATTGTTAATTTTTTTATGAAGGTATTTCGCTAAATTAGAAGGGCTATTGGTTACAAATTAAAGATTTACGCCTTTCATGTTAGGTTTTTTTGTTGTTGCCGATTTGTTTTAAAAAAAATTTTTTCAATTTGGGATATCGTTTAGGAATGTTTGTCCTCTTCGGGAAACATTTTCATGATATATTCATGACTGAACAAGGAGGGTGGTGAGTAGGGTTTTGAATTCAAGCAATGAGTGAGATTGCATATCGAACAAGTGGGTGTTAGGCGTTTACTGATCAGAATGAAAATACATGGTACACACTCATGTGTTTGATATTAGACTCATTATATGTGCTTTTTCAATATCCGACTACATAAGTATAGTTTACGATACTTGTACGGCATTCGAAAAGTGTTAGGCGTTTACAGAATGAACATACATGGACACCTCAAGTGTTTGATATTGACTCAATATATTTGCTCTTCAATACTGACTACAAGTTAGTTTACGATACTTGAACGCTTATTATTTTAATAGTTACTAACCCAATTATTTATCGTATCATTGAATATTACTTATTATTCCCTTTAAAAACTAATGAGATCGATTTACGTTCGTTGTTGTTTGTTGCTTTATTCACACACGTAACTCCTAAATAAATAATTTCTTTACAAAACCCCGTGATTCCAACTTTGTATATAGACTATAAGTTGTTGTTTCAAGAGTCAAAAGTAAAAGTGGTTTGAATGTTGTCGTTTGTGATGAGGATGATAATATCTCGAAAACTAATACAAATGTTGTCTGCAAAGAAGTACTTCGAGGTCTATGATTAAGGTTCAAGAGGTATTTACAATATTAATATGACATGTTTTATACCATATTTTAAATTCTAATATATTATCAATCACAACTTACTTATAATTACATTCTTTATGGACTATTAGGTGTTCACGGAGCGGGCATTGACTATTAACTTGATTAGCGGTCACATACGTCATTTGCTATTCAAGACCATCAAATTTAGAGATGACAATGCATGGACGTTTATTTATTTAATTGTTACAAACTCAAACTTTTATCTAATAATTCACTTATTATCTGATTACTACTTTCATATGTTAACAGAACCTCTTTACGTTTGGTGTTTTTCTTACTTTATTTATGAATATAACTTCTTACAAAATAAGTATTTTAAAATACGTCCTGGGTTACACGGGTCTTTAAGCTAGTGTAATATAAAAACTAAAAATAAAAGAGAAGATAATAAATAAAACATTAACCGTTGCATTTTAATCAATTTATAAAACTTATCACTTTTCATGTTTTAATAACTTTTCTAATATAATAAATGCTCCTTATATTTTGTACCTCCTAAATCATTTTTTTACAACAAAAGTTATATGTTGTTTGTTATTAATATCAAATAAAAGTACAAGTTATTATGATATTTAAATGAGTACACGAGATTTCACATATATGAAAGACTCGTGTTATTTCTCTTAACAAGTTTAAGTAAGGATATTAATAAATAAATATTTTTGACTATTCCAATTCAATAACGACTCGAGTTATTTCTCTTTATAAGTTTAAGTTGTACGTACACGAGTTTAAAATTTTTATGCGAATAAAGTTATTATTGGCGAAGAAATAAATATTAAACTAAAAGCATGGGTATTAATCGATATTAAATATATAAGGATCTAAAAGCTCGTGCGTACATGAGTATTATTACTATATGAGTATTAAATATGTTACATAATTTTAAAGAAAACTATGCATTGGGTATTAATCGATATTAAATATATAAGGATCTAAAAACTCAAGTGTACATGAGTATTATTACTATATGAGTATTAAATATGTTACATAATTGTAATACGGTTAAAATTATTATTAATGGAAGAATAAATATCAAAATAAAAGCACGAGTTAATATGATATGAAAATAATACACTTAAGAAACTATTTATTAATAAAAGTTTCGGAACATGATAAATATTGATAGATGTTATTATGATGAAAAACTTACTTAAAAATATGTACGTGCACGTAATATTTTCACTAGTATAAATACTAAAACTAATTTTTTTTGTCAAAAGTGTATTTAATTCAATTTATTGACAATAACATCTTTTATATGATAAGAGAAAATGCTTTGTGACAATTAATTCTCCTGTTACTTAATAAAAAGTTTAAATTGAATTGGTTTGGTTAAACTTTTGATAAATTCGTTGAAACAATTTAGTGAAGAAAAAAAATAGAAATATTCATGACTTTGAGATTTTTCTTAAACTTTGGATTTAAGTGTAAATTATAAACGTTATATTTTGATTAGTTAATAGAATTTACAATCAAGCAATAAACTCTTAAACATAAGCTATAGTTAAATGTAATTTTATGGATTTAAGTGTAAAATACTTAATTTTTAAAATTCTATACAATTTAAATATTTAACAAAACATCCCATGTATTATTGTTATTATTATTATTATTATTAGTATTTTATAAACATCACTTTATTATAAATTCATAGGATTTACAAAAATTAGAAGGAAGTCGAGATACTATTTGAGCCCCCACTCCTTTAGCAATAGCGAAACTAATCCTATTAAAAATATGAACAGCTGCACGTGCCCCAATTTCCTGAGTCATGGAGAA
>BQNB010213221.1:0-10076 GCA_026074375.1 Tanacetum coccineum
ATGAAACTGAAATAAGCAAATTGGTTTTTGGTGTGTGGTCTTCGACTAGATTCAAATCTATAAACACTAGTTTGGTTGGGTACTATTGAAATTAAATAGATGAGTCAGCCCATTAAACCCATACAACAATAATATAATGGGTTTGATCTTGGTTTTCTGACACATTTGTTCTTTTAAACTCTTAACCACAAAATTCGATACTTGTCTCTCTTATTATATTATTCTCTTTTTCACTTTCCTATAAACTGTAATTTTTAATACAATATAAATTAATAAATTAAATTTATTTTATATAATAATATATTTTATTTCTCTTACTTTTAACTCATACCAAATCTAAATCTTTCGAACCGAATTCAAATCCAAACCCCATCTACAAACTAAACGGACCCTTAATGTGATATTCAACTACAAATGGGTTCCTTTCAATACTTTGATTGAGAATCCAGACATCCAGTACAGTCCTAGCTAAGTATTTTAGTTTTGATTAACGACAAGCACTTATTGTGTGTATATTATTCATGTGTCAAAATTAAAAGATGTTGCTTAATATAAGCGCTATCAATATTGAAAGACAAATGATATGTACACGGACTAATTTGATATATACACAGAAATTTATTATGTACAGACTACTATACCCCTATGCAATATTTTATTTTAGAACGGTTACCCCTATAATATTAACCCTCCCTTCATACCCTACCGTGGTTTACTCATTTTTCATCCTCTCTCTGTTTCACTTAAGCCGTCCCCTTAATCCATCACTAGCAAATATGTTATTGATATAATTTTCTTATTCCATGTGAATTAAATCATTATATTTCTTGGTGGTTTAACAAAAACTACAAAATACAGATTATGTGTTTTTGCCTATAAGGAAAAATGCTAACCCCCCAAAAAAATAGTTTGAAAAACAGTGTTTGTTTTTGCATATAGTCGCGCCTTTTTTATATAGTTTGAAATTTATGTTCTTTGATCACCCATATGTGTGATTGTGTCTCCTTACTCCATTAGAAGCTATACATTTAGGCATGGCACATACAAAACTATACTATAATACTGTATAGCTTTCTCCTAATTATATCTTTTAAAATTATATCTTTCAAAATGTATAGCTTTCTCCTAATGGCTAAAACTATACTATAATACTGTTTATTGCAACTGACCCATAAGTTTAACTTGCACAAATCGGACCACTAAGTTTGTATGTTCCCAGTTCAAATTACCTAAAGATTTTAAAAGATCTTGGACTTAACATCATACAGTTTGGCTAGAAAGTTTAATCTAAGCCTGAACTCCAGTAAGTTTGCTAATTTCCAACAACGAGTTGTCTCAAATATTATATAGTGCGATGCATACTCCTCTAGGTATTTCTTAAACTTAAGCATATGAATTATCAACGCCACAATTTTTAGAAGACATCCACACCATTCAACATGGCAATAACCATCCCTATGATAGCAACTAATACAAACAACCCCTATGACAGCAACTAAGCAAATTCTCTCAAAACTAGCCTAACTATACCCCTAATCCAAACAGAAACTAATCTAAACAGCCCCTAATTTGATGCCACAATTTTAAGCAATGCAAGCATCTATCGAAAACCTTCTGATTATCAATCAAATTAACAACACACTATTCATTTTTTTATGTGATATTTATATATTTACAGCGAGAGAAGTTACCTTAACCATTGTCCATGTGTAGCTACCTATATCGGTTGTCGTTTCTTAACTGCAACATTTTAGATAACCCCCTGAAAAGTTACAAGACATTTGTATGGATACGAAAATGTAAATTAAAGTGAAACAAGAATCAAATATGTGTTGTTTTTTACAGTATGCAACAGCATGAAAACATTGTGAGATGTTCTTGACTTCTTGTAGCTAGACGCTTGTGCTATATATATGTTATGTGTCAAGCAGGATTCAATGCTCTAAGACAATCTTCGTATCCAGCTTGCAGAAAAGTAAATAAGCTTTGTATGCATTTGGTTTGTGGATTGAATGAAAGACAACTTTTCGCAAAACAAAAAGGAAAACAAAATGAAAGACATAGAGGATGCTTTAAAAGCACTTATTTTGGCATGTTTCCGACCAACCCATTTTTCCACTTTTATATAATATAATTGGCACTTTATCGCACTGAGCATCACTACCACCATCTTCTTGCATAGAATTGGCACCTAAACTCACATTATGGTCCTCACATAGATCAAGCACACTTTTAACCTTAACCTGTAATATAATAAAAAAAATATAACAGTATATTTTGAATTAAAATTTCAAGATTGCTATTGCACTCATAACTCCTTACCTTCAAAACTAGTGCAAAATGCTTACTTTTGACATTCCCAACTGTTATGTTTAGTCTTTATTTTAGCAAAAGTCCAGGGGAGTCAAGTGTTAAGTTGTCGTGGGCTAACTTGTGTCCCAAGTCCAGCCCATGTGTTTTAGGGTTTGTTCTCCCCTTCATCTCTATAAAAGGAGGTGAGGGGGGGAGGGATATTATCACATCATTCTTTCAATACTAATCATTCGATTAGGGTTTATTATCTTGTGCTCTTTTTCTTTCTTTTCTGTAGATCCATATAATCTGCTAGGGTGTGTTCTTTATTCGACATCGAGGTTATCCGTTCTAGTATCGAGGTTGTAGGCTATCAAAATCTACAAGTGGTATCAAGAGCCTTGGTTCGAAGGTTTTTCGATACTAGGTTTGAAGTCGTTAAAGGTTTTTTGATCGTTATCTTGGAAGGAGCAGATTCGTTTTTTTGTTTGGGCTACATGGTTTAACGACAACAAGAAGGAGCAGTGGGTCAACAGTTAAAGGTTATTTGAAAATCGTTTTCGAGTCTGGGTTTTGCGACTGAGAAGACTTCAAAGGTTCTTGGATTTTTGAGTGGTCGGGTTATCGCCACAAGTTAAAGAAGGTTCAAGGGTGTTGGTTTTTCCATAAACTGAAGATCGACAAGAGTTTACAGGTTGTTTTGGTTTTTTGTTTTCACGTCAACAACAGGAAGAAGAAGCATACCAGGGACTTTGTTGAGGTTTCAATTTTTGTGAGAGTATATCGCATGGTTTAGTCGATTAACAAAGGGATAAAAGAACGACGGGAGCCAAGTTTGACATCGAAAAATTCGATGCAAATGGTGATTTCGGGTTATGGAGGATCAAGATGCGTGCTTTATTAATCCAACTTGGATGTGAAGCAGCTCTGGAGGTTTTACCCGAGGATATGGAAGCTCAAACGAAAGCTGAGCTAAACAAAAAAGCCCACAGTCCCGTGATTTTGTGTTTAGGTAACAAGGTTGTAAGAGAGGTTACCGAGGAGACGACTGCAGCGGGGGTTTGGTCAAAGCTTGAGACTCTGTATATGACAAAGTCATTAGCCAACAAGTTGTACATGAAGAAGAAGTTGTATACATTTTGTATGCCGGCTGGACGAAAGATTTCCGAGCATATAGATGAGTTCAACAAAATCATTCTTGATTTAGCAAATATTGAATTCAAGGATGAAGATCTTGCTTTATTATTACTCACTTCTTTACCAACATCATACGAACACTTTGTGGATACCTTGCTCTATGGACGGGAAGCTTTGACTTCGAAGGACGTGATGGCCATACTAAATTTAAAGGAAATCAAAGAAAGGTCTAAGGCAAAGGGGGATGATGGTGAAGGGTTATATGTGAAGAGAAGAACTGATCGTAGGGATCTACGTCAGTCAAGGGAAAAGTCAAGATCAAAGTCTCGAGGTGGAAGACTCAAGTGTTATATTTGCAAATCTGAGGATCACTTGAAGAGAAACTATCAGAAGAATAATCGCAAGAAGTCAACAGGTTACGCCAAGAAAGATGAGCAACCAAGCTCTAGTGGCTCGACTTATGATGATTCTGAGGTGATGATGGTGATGAGCAAACAGGCTCTGCTAGATTGGATCATGGATTCAGGATGTTCATACCACATGACACCTAGGTTAGATATACTTTTAGATTTTCTGGAATGCGATAGGGGCAGTGTACAGTTGGGTGACAACAGGGAGTGTAAGATAAGAGGTATTGGCAATGTGAGGGTACAACTGAAATATGGGTCAAGTTTTGTGTTACACAATGTCATGTATATTCCTGAATTGAAAAGAAACTTGATATCGCTATGAACTCTTAAAAAAGAGGGATATACCGTAAAATTGCATTCGGGCAAAGTTAAGGTGATTAATGGTTCCAGGGTTATTTTATCTGGAATAAGAAGGGATAATTGCGTATACTCTTTGGATGTCATGCAATGGCAGGTGAGCTTAATGCTATTGTTGAAGAAAAAGACAGTCTTGCGTAGGTTTGGCACAAAATACTAGGACATATCAGTGAGGCAGGACTATAGGTGCTGGAAAAGCAGAGGCTGTTTTGCAAGAAAAGTCTAGGTAAGCTCGATTTTTGTAAGAATTATGTTCTGGGAAAGTCACATCGAGTCAGTTTTGGTGTAGGAAGGCACACTACTGAGGGAGTGATAGACTATGTTCATTCAGACTTATGGGGTCCGTCTCAGGTGGAATCATTGGGAGGTAAGAGGTATTTCTTATCTATTGTTGATGATTATTACAGGAGGGTATGGGTTTATATCCTTAGGTTCAAACACGAAGCATTTGGAATGTTCAAAGAGTGGAAGCAGTTAGTAGAGAATCAAAATGGGAGGACAGTTAAGAAGCTGAAGACGGATAATGGTCTTAAGTTCTGTAACCGGGAGTTTGAGCAGCTATGCATTGAGAGTGGAATTGCTAGACATTTGACAGTTTCCGGGACGCCGCAACAGAATGAGGTAGCAGGACGTATGAACAGAACTCTCATGGACAAGGTACGCTATTTATTAATTCAGTCTGGATTTCCCAAGACCTTCTGGGCAGAAGCGACATGTACGATCGCATATCTTATCAATAGGTCACCATCAAGAGCGATTGAGAAAAAGACACCTATGGAGATGTGGTCGGGACATCCAAGTGATTGTGAGATGTTGAGGATTTTTGGCTGTGTCGCATATTCACATGATAAACAAGGTAAGCTCGAGCCAAGAGCTGTAAAATGCGTTCTTTTAGGGTATCCCGAGGGTGTGAAGGGGTACATACTATATAGGCTTGATAATGAATCACCTAAAATAGTCACTAGCAGGAACGTGGTCTTTAATGAAAGTGTCATGTACAAAGACACGTTGAAGGATTTTGGTGCAGTTGATAAGTCTGTTGAGGAATTACAAGTTGAGGTGGAACTATAGAGGTTAAATAATCATACGCCTGAGGAAGATCAGACAGATGAGGAAGATGGCGATGATGAAGATGCAGGGGATCAAGAAACTGATCAGACACCAGATCTCACAGATTTCAGTTGGCTCGAGATAGAGAGTGAAGGACAAGAACAAAACCTTTGAGGTTTCAAGATGAAAGTAATATGGTTGCTTATGCGTTTGTTGCAGCAGAGGAAGAAGATACTCATGAACCGTTGGCATACCAAGAGGCAGTTTCTTGTGAAGATAGTTCTAAGTGGAAAGCTGCTATGAAAGAAGAGATGGATTCTCTAAAGAAGAACAAGACCTGGGAGTTAGTAGATCATCCAGCTGGGCAAAAGCTAGTGAGCTGCAAATGGCTGTTCAAGATAAAGGAAGGGATTGAAGGTGTTCAAAAGCCTAGGTACAAGGCAAGGTTGGTGGCTCGTGGATTCACACAGAGGGCAGGTATTAATTACAATTTTATACTTGCATTGACTGCGTGTAAAGATTATGAGCTGGTGCAGCTTGATGTAAAGACGGCATTTTTTCATGGAAATATTGAAGAAGTGACCTACACGAGGCAACCACAAGGATATGAACAAGGTAATAAGGTCATGTTTGTTAAAGAAATCCCTTTTTGCGTTTGAAAGCAGTCACCTAGGCCAATGGTTATATAAGTGGTATCGATGAGTACATGCCCCTGAGCCAACGGGTTCAAGTGTTAGCAGTTATGTACAACTGTGTATATTTACTGGAGTTATGACCCCACTAGGTGAGTTATATCTATTATATGTTGGATTATGCTGATTGCTTGTCAAGAGCAAGGATGAGTTGGCGATTACCACATGTCTATTTGCTTAAACAGGTGTGAGTTTGACATGAGGAGCTCGCGGGAAGCCAAAAGAAGATTCTTGGATAAGAGATCGTCAGGGATCGGTAGTCGCCAAGATTCTGTGGGTGTCACAATCCGGGTACGTTTCTAAGATTTTGATTAATTTATAGCATTTAGACATTGGGAAATCATTAAAGATGCCATTGGGTGGGCAACTTCTTTTTTTTGCTTTTTTTTTTTTTTTTTTTTTTTTTTTTTTAAGATTTTTTTCTAATTTTAAAGCTGTCGTTGAAGGATTGATCCGAGTTAGGTGTATTGTTGATTGTTGAAATGATGAGTAGGTAGCATATGCAAATTCGGTTGGGAGCTTAATGTACTTGATGGTGTGCACCAGGCCAGGCCATAGGTATGCGGGTAAGTGTAGTTAGCAGATATCTTGGCGATCATTCCGAATGAATACGGGAAGGTAAAAATCATTGAGGAAGCAGTGAAGTGGATTTTTTGAAATTATTTGCGGGTACTACAAACGTGTGGGTTTGGTTGTGTGAGGACAGATCGCTGGCAACCATGTGGATCCGTACAGGTTTTGTTGATTCAGACTTCGTCTAGTAGGCATCCGGATAAAGGTAGGTCAGATCATGGTTACGCCATTTTTTAGTACATGGATGTGTTGTAAGCTGGAAGGCCCAACGTTACAACACGTGGTCGGCTCTTTCATACGAGGCCCGGAGATACATGGCCCTTACGGAGGTTGTGATGGAAATCTATTTGGCTAAGGGGACTCTTGGATGAGTTAGGCGTTATAGCTTAACCACTGTTGGCAATGAATGGTGATACTCGGACAGCGTTTCACTTTCGGAGGTTGTTGAAGGAATCTACATGGCCCTTTTCGGATGGCTTGTGAAGGTAAATCTTATTTGGCCTATAGGGAGACTCTTGGGAAGTAGTTAGGCGTATAGCTTAACACTGCTGTGTGGCAATTAATTAATTGTGATAATCAGGACGCGATTCACTTATGCCCAGAATCAGTTTCTCATGAATAGGACTAAGCACCACTCAATGTGCATTATACTTGATAAGAGAGGTCTTAGAAGCAAAGGCGAGTTTAAAGTTCTAAAGGTAGGTTATTGAACAACTAATGATTGCGGATGACCTTGACGAATGGTTGGTACCTGGACTCAAGTTTACAACTATTTGCCTTGGGTGCTTGAATGTTGGTTGTAGGCCTAATATAAAGCCTAAGCGTATAAATTGTTTATGTTTAGTCTTATTTTAGCCAAATGTACCAGGGGATTCAAGTGTTAAGTTGTCGTAGGCTAACTTGTGTCCCGAGTCCAGCCCATGTGTTATAGGGTTTGTTCTCCCCCCCTATCTCTATAAAAGGAGGTGAGAGGGGAGGGATTTTGTCGCATCATTCTTTCAATGCTAATCATTCGATTAGGGTTTATTATCTTGTGCTCTTTTTCTTTTTTTTCTGTCGATCCATATAATCTGCTAGGGTATGTTCTTTATTCGACATCGAGGTTATCCGTTCTAGTATCGAGGTTGTAGGCTATCAAAACCTACAACAACCTCCATTTTCAAAGGATTTTTGGTCCATGTAATCAGCGGCTACAAGATAAAAAATTATTTGCATATTACTTATATTTCAAATGAATCAACGCAATAGGAGTGGTCCTAGTCATGTTATATGGACAAATATAATCCTGTTATGTAATACAAATCTTCAGAGGCATATAAATGTATGGTTTCATACTATTTTTTTAGTGACGAAACTCTCAAGTATAAGTTATTGAACACATGTACTTAACTTATGTATTTAACTAAAATACACACCAAACAGAACGAAAAAAAGAAAAAAAGAAGACTGAATGAGGAGACATCCCAAACATCACCTTTATTAGCAGTTTCAATAAGCAAAACTAACTTGTTATCTCATAACACTTTACACTTTACACTTTACACCTTGTTTTAGAACCAAAACATTGTTTAAGAGTATTTATTTAAGTCCTTACCTGCTTATTAACAAGCAAACAACAAATAAACAACTGCTTACTTGTGAGCGGTCAACAAACTATCCTAATTATATCCCTAAGCGTACCTAATATATTATGTACACAATCATTACCATGAACATGTTCTTTTAAATTAATTTAATCGAACTCAGCATATTATAATTCACATCTTAACAAGACAAAACTATAGCAAAATCTAACAAATTTTCAGCTATAAATCAAAATTACAACATATATAAGCTTATAGATAAATGGGACATTGATGAGAATGGACAAAAAAATGACTTATATTTGTCTATAGACAAATTTGATTGAAAACTTCAAAAAGTATGCTAATTTTTGTTTTATATGAATAGTGGGTCCCATGGTTGACTATTTTTTTTATGCGACCGACAACTGAAATTTTTTTTTATAAACTCTTGATTAAATAAAAATTTAAAAAATCATTATTTTTTTTAAGTATGCTAAAATGATTTAATTTTTTTTATAGACCAACTTAACCAAACAAACATTAACCCAAGTTAATACACCTAACACAAATTCACAAATTATAGATAGATATATTCACTTTCACCACAACACATCCAACTCAACTTAACTCTCAATTACATAATAAATGTCTGCGTTTGATTTCGGATTTAACAAGAAAAAGTTTAATGAATAGTGAATTTAGGGTTTGCAAGCAAACCAGAATTAGGGCTCGATTTTGGTAAAATTGCTTCTCTTTTACATGATGATATATCAGGTTATATATGCTTATTATTTCATGGTCAATTTCGTTTATTTCATGCTTATATTTTGCTTTACCATTACATAGTAAAGTTCATGTGGCCCGACTCGTTTCAATTGTACTTAAAAGTACACATGGTGCTTCTTGGTAGACATGGTGCTGTGCAAGCTACTCTTGATAAATTAGTTGAAAAACAGAGGCAGCAGATTGCTAAGGAACAAGTGGATCGTAATCGTAGTTGATACAGGTAAGAACTAGAGAGTTTTGTAAGGATGTGTTTCCACAATCAGTCATGTTTAGTTCTCTTTTATCTCGGATATCAGGTGATTATGGGTAGGTTTAGTAACCACCAGCATGTATATTTTTGTGTGGGTCAAAGGGAGACATATGTGGTTCACTGTAGAAACCTTTTGTCCAATTATTGTAAAAGTTGGCGTGTTAAGTGTCACCACAAAAGCTTTACTATCTCAAAATAATATACTTGTATTATCTAGAGGTAAAACTTTTTGGTAATTTGACATGTAGAAAATTTTCTAATTTACTTGCTATAACCTTTTGAGACAACATTCTACCACCTATAGCATAATAATGTATCACATCTTTTTGAGTTGTAACAATATAAGGAATTACGAATAAGTATGTGTTTTTAAGCTGTATACAGAATTCGCCAATAATATGGATGATTAGTTGCTTCACATGTTATTTCTCATCTAAATTCTAAAAGTTGATGGAATTGAATGCCAGGTATATATGGATTATTAGTTGCTTCACTTGTTTTATTAGCTTTTAAATGCTTAAAGTGTTAGACCACCAAACAAGTTTTTTAAACTTTGTCATATTAATGTTCTGGCAGACAAGGCAAACGTGGGGTGGGGGGGGCTTGGGGTGATTATGCATTAATGAATCTAAATTTTCATGTCCACTGAACACCCTTTCCTAGGTTTTGGATTGCAAGACACTCCTACTCTATCGTGCTTTTAGTGAATTGTTGCTTTTGCTATGCTGCTGCTGACTTTAGACCTGGACTACTTTAGCACATATAAAGTAACCAGAAACACCTTTTATCACAAATTATTTTATATATATATATATGAGTTTTCTGCAAATATGCTCCCTGTGGTTTCCCTAAATTGCAGGTTTGCTCCCCAACTTTGAGAAAGTTCAGGCGGCCTCCCTGAAACCAAACCTTTGTTGCATTCAGCCTCCCTCGTTAGTAACTCTGTTAAGGTGTCTTTTGAAGT